>VNJS01015695.1:0-195493 GCA_008042575.1 Drosophila watanabei
GACGGCTTGAGGGCCCAACGGTATTCTCCTAGACGGCTTGAGGGCCCAAAGGTACTTCTCCTAGACGGCTTGTCGAGCCCACAACAACTCTTCTCCTAGACGGCTTGTCGAGCCCACCAATAAACAATTCTCTCAGACGGCTTGTCGAGCCCAAAACAACAACAATTCTCTCCTAGACGGCTTGTCGAGCCCAATACTAGCAACAATTCTCTCTCAGACGGCTTGTCGAGCCCTATAACAACAACAATTCTCTCTTAGACGGCTTGTCGAGCCCAACAAACTTCTCTCTCAGACGGCTTGTCGAGCCCAACCAACTTCTCTCTCAGACGGCTTGTCGAGCCCAAACAACAACAACTTCTCTCCTAGACGGCTTGTCGAGCCCAACAACAAACTTCTCTCCTAGACGGCTTGTCGAGCCCAACAAACTTCTCTCTTAGACGGCTTGTCGAGCCCCAACAACACACTTCTCTCCGAGACGGCTTTCGGGCCCGATACTCATTTGTCTCTTCCATAGGTACGCCACTACCCGCAGAAACGTGACGCGAGAGGCCAGGCAACGACCATCATATCAGAGGGCAGCTCTTCAGCCACGGGCGCAGCTATTCTGACAAACCTGTAGCTAAATATACAAAATAAAACCCGTTACTATATTCTTACTGTATAAACCCTTGGTGTTCTTCCTGGGAAATCGGGTCGGGGGTCTCTTACAGCAACCACGCCTGAACCAAATTAATTCCTAACGGATCCTGGACGTCCCGCAGTTACCCGAGGCACGACAGACCGTCACAAGTATGATATTTATATATATATATTATATTTTAAATATTGCATTACAAATAAATTAGGATAAATATTAGCCATTGCTGCTTCGACTATTTTATATAAATACTCACCTCCTATAGTTTTTCAAGGGGTATCAAGCTAATCACATCTCAATATCTCTATATTTTCTTTGCTTTTCATAATTGAGTTTGATTAAGCACTGGAATAAATGTGGGAAATGGGGGAAAAACGGGGGAAGGGCAAATGTTTTTTGTTTGCTTAACTTGGTTTTCAATTTCGATGGCGGCAACCCTGCTGCCAGCTCCAATCAAGCGAACTATCCATCAGAGTTTCCACGCATCGAATTCCCTACTCTCCCGGTTTTTCCAACTCTCCTCCCTTGTCTTTCTTTTTCCTAAAACACACACACATATGAAGAAAATCAATACATAGAAGGGGAACAAAAACTAGAGAAATGCCCAAACAAGAGACCGAATTTTAAACACTCTGCTATAAAGATGTTAGCTTGCATATAAAATAAAGCATAGTTTAAGCCTTTATGGATATTTGGAAACTAGGGCATAAGCGCCGAAAAGTATGCCTTAAAATTTAAAATCATGAATAAAATAATTCAGTTTCTCAATTTTGTGGCATACTTATGAACGCTCTTACAATAGATTTTAAATCCCTTATAATTTTTGTAATTTTTAAAGTGTATTTGTTAATAGCTAATAGTTTTCTCTTGATTTTTTTAAGCTCGATCTTTCACAAACAAAAAAGTGACTCTAGCCTCATATAGAAAGGACATCTGAGAGGAGTTTGTGTGCGAGAGGTCCTATGGATATCTAGATGTGGATGTGGCAGTGTCACCGAGTAGGATGGGTCCATAAATTCATCAGCGTCTCTAAATGGCTTAAATGTGGCTTAGAGAGAGAGAAAGACAGGGAGCAAGCGCGGATGCGGGCCGATTGCCACAGCTGCTGGATGGCATTAAAACCGCAAGATGTCCTAATCCCGGCATAGGATTTGCCAGGACTCAGCCACGCCTCCGCTGGCCGCTCTCCCGCTTAGGATTCCCTAATCTGGCCACTTGATCCCTATGTTCCACGTCCCATCTCCCATGCAGGCGAGCATGTTATCCCCGCAGATCCGCGGTAATCTTCGGCCAGATTTCACACCGCGGAGCACGCGACTTGGAGTGGGAGGCTGGCGATTAGGCAAATCTTGCCTAGATTCAATGGATTCAATGGATTGAATGGACTTGCACTGGGGACTTGGACTTGGACTAGCAACACGCAACGCTGGCAATTCTCTCAATTGTGCGGATTGTGGCAGATTGTAATTAGAGCGGATCACGGGCTGCTCCGAATCTGGTGGCTTAAAGGGGGCTTTAGGGCGAAATCTGGGCCAAGGGATCGAGAGCACTAACCACATGAACCACTTGAGTTTTTGCTCTTGTTCAGCCTCGCGCCTCGTCCTTTGTTTTTGCAGGACACTCCGCATTGTCAGCCACTCGAGGCCAGGCTCTGCTCAAGTGTCGCCGTGGAGTCAGCCAAACACTTGCGGCTGTCAAACGGCAGCAAAGTCCCTTGGCTTCGTCCTCACCTCACCAGGTCCTTAGTTATATGGGCTTAAGGACCAAACCCAGCAGCCCTAGGACACGCAGAGAAGAAACTTAGCTACTTATCAGTTTTTCTAAAAAGTATTCCTTACTTTTCTTATTATCGAACTAAAATTTCTAAATGTTTGCCTAAAGTTTCGCTTTACCTTCTTGGATAATTTGTTCAAAGTTTGTTAGTTATCCTTTTTAAAGCCTTGCCAGCGATGTGGTTTTCTTTCACTGTGCTGCAGTCGTGGCCGCCGCTTAATTATTCACTCGCCAAGTCCTGGCCCCCGAATAGTTCTGTTTAGCCTGGACTCTGAGTCCTGTTTGCTCACAGTTTGACACTTTAAAGTTGGTCCCAAGTGTGCACGCCGGGTGAAGTTTAGGGAAATTGCGGCAGGACCTGCTTTCACTTGCTAGTTCCAGGGTCAATGTGGGCCTGCATATTTGATGGTACGGTTTAATGGGTGGAAAAGGTCCCGGAAGTGACTGGCAATTGCCTGGGAAAATAAGGGAAACTAGAGGAAAAAGAGGCCAAGTGATGTGTCCCCATTTTCCATTTGAAATTCATCAAGGAACCTATTTAAAATATAATTTTCTTTAAGTCAGCTTAAGTCGTTTTAGTTGGATGATATTATCCTTTTGGTAATTATAGAATGTTTACCTCTATAAGTTTCCTGTTTTTCCAAAGCTTTCTGTAAGTAATTTCGTTTTTAATACTTTTGATTTATATTTCTTCCCTCCTCTCATTTTTTTTATATGTAATTGTATTCCTCTCGCTTCGGTTAAACATAATTCCTTTTTCAGTTTTCCCGCACAATAGAGCCAGCTCTCATCCTTTTTTGATTTCTTTGCGCATAAATTCCATATAAAATAGCGCCATTTACTATTTATTATTCCGCCAGATGGGCGAAAGGACGAGGGCCCGGAGCAAGTTTTTTCCTGGCCTCGCCTTGTTCTTTATGACCGCCGGAGAAACTTAATAATTCTACATCATTTTTATGTGCAATCAGGAAAGGAGGAACAGGAGCAGTCACAGGATAACGAATGGTGTGCGAAAAGTTGCCTGCATTAAACAAGGAAATTCCGACACTCGAAATTCGCCTTTAATTTCAACCCTGCCCTGCCACAATTTGCACTTTTTCTGCTCGTATGTTGTCCCTGGCGAAAAGTTTATTAGCAAACTTTATTCAAGGAAAAGTGAGAGGGACAAGGGGGAGGGGTGTGGGGGGAAACTTTTGCAATAATCAAAATAATGGCAAAACCTTTCACCTGTAGCTACGCCCTTTGCACTTGCATGAAGTGTGTGCACTTGGAGAAATCTTTTTGAAAAGCAGTCTTAAAATAAAGATTAGCTGGAAATAAACTAAACTTTATTTAAAGAATTTTTAATATATAGCTAAATATTTAGTAATTTATATATTTGATTAGAAATTAGTATATTTTCTTCCTGTGCAGCCTGTGGTCGAGGTCACTGATTGATTGAATGATTGACTGATTGCTGGAACAATGGCGAGTCCGCACCAATTATGGCAAACTGCTCCTCCTCGGGTAACCCTTGTCACGCTCTCACTCTCACTCTATCTCTCCCGCTCCACTGCTAGTTCTGTCTCGCTTTTGTCAATTGAAAAGCGCGGAGGTGAGGTGCGAGGGAAATGCCAGCTTTTCCGGGGTTTTCACGGGGCTCCAGGTGCGAACGGGGCACGCCTAAGTGGGCACAGACAGACACACTTGACAAGACCTGGCCAGTCACTAAAATCGATACTGCCACCGGGATACCCTGTACTGGCACTGATCTGGCAATATGAGTTATTCTGATTTTAGATGGGACTGTAACGAATATATATACATATATCGAAGTTTAAGAAGTTCGTTTTCTCTGGCTTGGAATTACTAGATTAATTTCTATACAAAAAGATGCTGAAAAGATTAATGCTCTATTATACTTATGATACATTGTAATTATTCGATATAATTTATATTTATTGTATTTATATGTTAAATTATACAAATAATCATCTATTAATATAACAATTTAGGGTTTCATTGTTATTTTTTTTAAATGTTGTTAAAAAAAAGCCACAGACTTTGGAATCGTTTCAGTGAGCAACTTCTATTTTAAATGTTCTATTTTTAAATTTTTCGGGTTTTTCTTTAACCAAACCCCAATTATTTTTTGTATAGAATACAGAGCAGATTTTGTAAATTTAAACCCAAAGTCTTGTATTTTAGATTACTAAAAAAAAACTCCTCTGAAATTGCTTTACTAAAAAAACCTTCATGACTTTTCTGGCTTAAACAAACTCTTCATCGCCTAGGTTAAAGTTTTAGTTTGCAGTGCAGTTCAAAATTAAATTACAAAATAATATGTGCACAAATATGCACAATATAAAAGCAAACCACAGGCTATTGCCCGGAATAATATATCCATTATATATATATATAGACCCTGCTGTCCTGACCAGCCTAATTACCAATGCAAACAGCGAATATGGCCACAGCCACAATCCATAATCCATATTCCCGCTGGCCAGTCAGGGCTTATCTCTACGATTTATTTTTCCAATTGCATATTTCAGCTACAATTTCGATTGGACACTAATTAATGCACCTTTTTGCGCTTAATTATGCTCGGGGAATTTTTTTTTTCTCAATTTCGCTTTTGATACCAATAATGCATCAGCAGACTTTGCTGTGCGGTTTGAATATTGAATTATCAAAGGGAGAAAGCTTGTTTAATTTGGTTCAGAAATGAGCTGTATTTTAGGCTTAATTTGTGTTTTAATTACTACTAATTTCTCAATTAAATTTATATTAATAGGAAAGCCTTTCCAGAAAGCATTTCTAATACTTGAAACACATCTCTTTTAAGAAATGTTGAGAATTTTACTGTTTAGAAAAGTATTTCTTATACCTCTCTTTTGCACAGATTTCATATATATTTTCTTTACCTCTGCTGTGACCTTTTGCCCCGCCTCCCCCTCGTTGAGTAATTAGGAAAATTGAAAAGCCAATTGTGTCTTGAGTTTATACAATATAATTATAATTTCATTATCCAGCCGTGTACACATCGCTGATTGTCCTGGCCCTAGGTCTTAGGTCTATATTCTGTATTCAAATACATTCTTACGTTCTAGCGATAAAAAAAATATATGTAGGAGATATATATATGAGATATATGTATTCCTGTAAAATCGATTGTTCGATTGGCATTGCTGGGCAATGATTGATAGACTGATGGCTTGATTGCCGCCGCCCAACTGTTTGACAGCTGGCACACCTGTTGCCAGTCCCCAGGATCCCGTCCCCGTGTTCCCGCGTCCCTCGCTGGGCCACTCCGAACCGGGCGGAGTTGGTGCGATGGGAGCGATGCGTTTTGCAGGTCTACAGGTCCGTGGTGATGGTGTGCGTGTACCCCGCCAGCAGCTGCGAGGTGGTGTACAGCGGCTCCTCCTCCACCTCCTCGTGCGTCTCCATTGCCATTTGCGAGTGAATGTCCACCTTGAAGCGCTTGGCCGCGCTCTCCATCTCCTCGAGATCGCTGAAGCCGGGAAAGCCTTTGGGGCAGAAGTGGCCGGCAATGGCCTCCGGGATGTGGGTCACATTGTGCAGCATGTGGGCGGGGGTGGACTGCAGGTAGTTGCGCCACTTGTGGTACGAGGAGCTGGGCAGCTGGCTGGCATCTCTCCGCTGGCTAATCGGCGACGAGGTCTTGGGCATGATGCGCTGCGCATGCTGCATCATGTACATCTCCCACTCCAGGTTGCCCACCAAGGAGGGAGAGCCGCTGGAGGAGCTCACGCTGTCGCTGTTGCTGGAGCGGGAGGAGCAGGAGCTGCCGCTTCTGCCCATATCCTGGGTGCGCATGGGATTCTTGCGGGGCGAGGAGTCGGCACTGCTGCAAGTGTAGTAGCCGCAGGAGCGCTCCAGCTGCTCCGGCTGCTCGGCAAAGTCATCGCAGATGGGCTGGCTGGACTTGCTGCGGCTCCAGATGCTGCGGCTGCTCGAACCAGAGCCGGAACCGGTGCCGGAGCCAGAGCCCGAGGTGCTGCCCAGGCCGCTGCTGTTCCTGCTGCTGTAGAGCCGCTTCAGGGAGCGACTGCCGCTGGCCGCCACGTAGATGCTGCTGCTGAGGGACAGCTCCTTCAACTTCAAACTGCTGGCACAACAACCCATGGTTCTAGTATTGGATTTAACTGGTAACTAAATATCTCTCTCTCCGCAGATGTGCTTCGTCCAACGCTTCTTGGCCGACTGTTTGGGTTGGCCATAAACCGCGGGGTTCTTATACGGCCAGCAGGTAGTGGGCCGCGAAGGACTTCCAGGAATCGCCGCGATGGCAGCTACCTGATTCGCCATCCTGGCCTAATCCGCGAGCGGGATTTCATGAAAACACACACTCTCGCTGCTTTATGGCCCGGCCATTTGGTCAACTGTTAAGGATAAAGAAGGAGGAGGAGTTTGTTACCTGAAGCGAGGCGACCTTGATTCGAGCACTTTCGATCTGGCCAACGAGTTAAGGAGCCCCGATCCCTGCGCAGAGGACTCCTAATGCGAGAGCTCTGCCTCAACCCTTTGGGTTTTATTCGCTGTTCTCTCTTTTTTATATATTTAAACCGAAAGGAGATAGCGGAAAGTGTCCTGGCAGTGTCCTCCTGCTTGGCCCATTGTTTGGGCTCGTCTGGGTCTTGGGCATTGTTATTGGTCTGGCTCTTTCGTCACTGACCTTGGGCCATTGTCCTGCCACTCTGCTGGCCAGAATTCCTATTCCTGTGACATCTCTCTCTCTCCCTGCAATTGTTGTGCAAACGCCGTGGCGCAGTCCTCGGAACGCCGTTGACGCCGGCCACAAGTCCTGGTCCGTCCTCATTTTCGGCCAAATCAAAAACCAAGCATCTGGCCAAGCACCGACTGCGATCTGTTTTAGCATTTTCAGGGGAAATTCCTCAATGGGCGCAGCACTCCCATTCTTGGGCTCTCCTGCTGAAGGCCAAGTCGAAATGAAAGCGAACTTGCCTTCGAATTGCAACAATCAAATGAGAAATGGAAATGGAAATGGCAATGACAAGGACAGGGGCAGGGGCAGGGGAAATGCAAATGAAAAGCGGCATTCGGAAAATGGAGAATGGAAATAGGCAAGTGATTGTCCGCCTGATTTAAGCTCAATGAAGCCACGATGGCGGCCAATGAATGGATATCGATGGAGATGCTAATGGAACTGCTGGCCACTCTCCTGAATCAAAGAAATACCCTTTTATGGAGTTGCCTTGAGGTTTCCATAACACTCTCTTGTCCAGTAAGTTTTTTATCATTACATAAAATCAGATATTCACAAAACTATTTATTTTCAGAGCTTAAAGACATAACCCAAGGGAAGGAAGGTATCTCGAAAATACTCCCACTTTTTCTGACAAAATGCGGGAACTGCATTTCGTCCTGGCACGTGACAATCATTCGCACCTTCTCGGCTGTGGCAGCTAACATTACCGAATGCGGGCAGGACTCCTTCCTCCTCGGTTGGCTTTTGTTTTGGGCCAACCTCAGGCCTCATTTGACTATCTCGCACATTTGCCGTTGTTGCATTTTCACACGCAATCAACGAAATTCCCGCATTTTCTTTTTTTGTTTGGCTGGAAAAACGCTGGGCGGAATTTCCATTTCTCGCCTCCTTTTCTTTTTCTCTCTGTATTTTTCCTACGTTTTCCAGTCGGAGTTTCCCCGCTTAGCGAATGTTGATCCCGTATCTGCATCCAAATCTGCATCCGCTTCGCCTGGCAGTCGGTCACGTAGTCAAGGCATTTCTTGCCAGCACGTGATGGGGAGCGCAACGGAAGCGGAAGCGAACGTCAAAGCGGAAGTCGAAGGGCTCCCAATGACCCAGCCAACCATTGCACTGTTAGAAATAGTGGAACTGAAACTGAATTTAAAACAGAAACTGAACAGGAACCTTCTTCAAATAGTAACAAAGGCTCTCTTTGGTGTTTTATATAATAAAATATAAATTCTAGACTTCTTTCTTTGATTTGTTCTATATTTATATTGATTTAAGTCCACCAAAATCTAGACTATACTATGCATTATGTGGCTAACACAGATTTTTAATCAGAAAATAAGTGCAGCAGTCTCTTCAGTAGACAGAAAAGATTACTGCCTCCAAGAACCATTATATTATTATACAATGTCAAAAATAACTACATTTTCTTCTAGTGCAACCCACTTTTATTCAATGTAGCATCCTTAAGTTGTAAGTACAACGAATAGACAGGTTCAAGGACAGGAAGTAGGCCAGAGACTTGAACGTATCTCGATGTATCTCCTAAATGGGACCTAGGCACGTATGAGGAATGACCCTTGACAATTTGGCTAAGTAAATGCAAAGCTAACTCGAAACTATCTAGCTATTTGCTCAAGTACCCCCACTTTCCGGTTTCCCCTACAATTGCATGCCGGGTTTCATGTTCTTTTTATTTATTTTCTAGCGCCGCTTCCTCGCAGCAACTATACAAACTATGAAACTTCTTAATTAAGTTTGTATGCTGCCCCGCTCCTCCCCCACTTGCAAGTCTTTGTCTTACATGTCCGCATCCTGGGCGTTAACCAGAAAGTCATGGACATCGGCCGAAAGGTAGGCAGCAGCAGCAGAACCCTGCTCTTCCCCAGCCTTGGTGCTTGCCAAAATCCGGGCTTCAGCTGATGCCTTGATGGCCTCCACTTTGGCCTTGAACTGGGCCAGGGTATCGCTCAAAGATTTGGCCTTCTGGGGTTGGTTGAGGAACTCCTTCAGGCGAGGCTGCATCAACTGGATCTCCTGCAAAAGGGCAGTCGTTTCAAAGGCCGAAAGGTGGTTCGATGCGTCCGCGGCCCTGCCAGAAGTTGGGGCAGAGGTGGAGGAGGCATCTTCCCTAAATCCCCCCGGCTGATCGTACACCTGCTCATAGATCATGTTGGCCATGCCGTAGTACTTCTCGAATATGCCATTCACTTGCGAGCGGAACTCCTCCTTGGACTTGAAGCCCTGCTTGTCCAGCTTCTTCGAGAGCGAGACCCACTTGGGGCGAAAGAAGTTGCGGACCTTGGCCTCCGCCTCGCTGGTGGAGGTCTCCAGCCTCTTGAGCATTTCGCGACACTCCTGCTCCATGGCCTCGGTCATGGAGCTGGCCTGCAGCTGGCTCGTGGCCTTCGGCTCCTTGTTGCACGGCACTGGCTGTCCCTTGGGTATCTTCTCGATGGTCCGTAGGAAGAACTTCTCCAGCTGGATGCCCTTGCGGTAGATCATGCTGTCAGCCTTGTTGAACTGGAAGCAGTTGCGGATCAGCAGGCGAAAGTCCTCGATGGCCCCGCCCACGTCGCGGTAGTAGTTGTTCTCCACCCGCTGGGCGATGGTGCCCACGTCCATGGGACGTTGGATGATGCTGTAATAGTTCGGCTCCTGGGCGTCCACCGGCTTCATGAAGTGCGAGGCGAACTGCTTCTTGGGCAGCTCGTCCAGCAGGTGCTTCTTGAAGAAGTGCATCTGGTTGGTGTACACGCCAGCCTTGCCCGGCTTGGGCATCACCTCAGGCTGGATGCGAGTGGGAACCTCCAAAGGAATGGGATTCTAGCAAGCAAAAAAAGAGGGATGACTAGAACTTTTCCTGGGGGTTTTTCCCGCAAAACTTACCATTTTCCGTTGATTCTTAACTTTTCCCATTGTTTTCTCTTTTTGATTACAAGTTTTTTTCGTAGAATTCGGTTAGGAAATGCCTTAGAAAAGAAAGCTTTTACAGATATTTTCCGGACTGCGACCAGCAACCAGAAAGAAAACGAGTTGTCAAAAGAAAACTAGAAGTAGTTGTCAAAAAGAAAACTAGAAGTAGTTGTCAAAAAGAAAACTAATTAAAAAGCCTACTGACAAGGAAAAGTATTGAGAAGCTTGGTTTGCTTTAGCAAATACTTATTAACGATAATTATAAGGTTAAAAAGTAAAGTATTGTCCAACACTATCAAAGGGAAAGTATGCAAAGTGTAGCTTTCCATGTGTTTATTTAAACTTAAAACTAAGGCATTTGCCAATATTAGCCAAGAAAAAGTATTGAAAACTAATACTATCAAAGCAGCTTTAATTAGAGTGTTGATTAAGAGAGTTAATGAGTAATCAGGCACTGAAATGTTTCCCCTCGAGAAACCTTGACATCATCCATTAGCTTAATTGCAGTTAAATTAATTACATCAGCTTTCAATTGGTCTCTCCCATATTAAGTTAGTTACTTAGAACATTTAGTGGGTATTTGGCTTCAAGTGTCCTTCGTGAGGAGCACATCCAGCTCCTTCATCTCGTATGCAGTGTCCGCATCGCATCTACTTCAAAGTGAGCCACTGCACCGGCACTTTGAACTCGCAACATTGTGGCAGGAATCTCGGCCAGAGTCCACTCGAGGAGCTCTATGTATGTCCCTCTGTCTGGCCATTAAATGCTCGCTGGCTGAATGCAGGGGATTCCGCTCGAAGCCCCCAGGGAAATGGCCACGAAATTGAAATGCCATTGACACAAAGACACTCGCCGAGAGGGAGAGACAGAGGGGAACTAAGTCCGAGATCCCAGTCGGGGGAAAAACCAAAATAAAAAGAAGGAAAACTAAAAGCCAAAGACGTGCCCGGGACCCCAAATCGGTGCAATGGAAATGGAAATGGAAACTTAAACAAAAAACAGGGAAAACTACAGAGAAGAAATCTAGAGAGAAACTTTTAGTCAAGACTATAGTTTTCTAGAATTTTATAAAGCCACGATTAGGCTTTAATTTAAAGTAAAATATAGTAAAATATTCACTATCAATTTTACTTAATAATGTTAAAATATTAATCCTTCATAAATCTCTTTAAAAATCACTCCGATTCCGTTTTTTGTTGCCGTGTAAGAGAGTCCGTTGTTGAATGCAACTTTTTGGCACAAGTGCAAGCCAAGCAATTGTCCTGGATTCCGGCTAGGATATTTTTTATTGAGCTGACCAGCTGGCTGAGACCGAAAAAGGAGGTCTCCGAACAATGGCCGGGACATGACCGATTCCAGGACCCAGGACATCTGTGATCAGGAGCATCAATGCAGCAGCTTCTCTGTTCTGTTTTCGGCTTTCCATATTTTGTTTACTTTCTGTTTGTGTGTTTTATAACAACAACACAAAAAAACAAAGCACAAAAAATCCAAAGGACACACACAAAAAAACATGAACGGGCGGGACTGAAATTGTTTGGGAAATGGCAATGAAAATACGCAAAAATACGAATGGTGGGCAGGACTAGGACAGGGGACAGGGGACAGGGGACGTAGGACAGAGGCCGGGACATTGAGGCCGCGGCGGAATTTTGTTTACGAAACACATTTTCCGTGTATCGGCGGCGGCAACTCCTTGGCCATGGCCATAAAGCCATAAACCGAACCGCGTGCTGAGGCCCAGATCGCTGCAGGCATCAGGTAGATATATCTACATATATCCCTATATAGATAGGTAGGTAGGTTCTGCCTATCAACATCATAACGGAGGTGTCCTCTCGCGGCAATGATGATGATGATGGTCGCCCTGCTGGACGCACTTGTTGATCCCGCGACAGGGTCAAGTCAAGCATAAATCGCTGACCAGAGGCCAGAGGCCAAGGAACATCGCGCTGGGCGCTCGGAAATGCCCATGGTATTTCCACATCCTTGCGGGAAATTCACGGCCGCTGAGCCGGGGGAAAAACTGGATCCACACGTGTTCGTATCGGATCGGATCGTGGGCGAGGCTACTTAGGCTTTAATTTCCACATTACGCCGTCTCCTAGCCACCTGATGCCATCGCAGCTGGATCCCAGATGCAGAGCAGTGCAAAGCAGGGCAGTGCAGTGCAGGGTGGGATTTGCCCGATGGCAGGACCAGGTGCACGCGTGTCCTTGAGCGAGATTGATGGTCCACTTGACCACAGGAAGGCAACGGAAAGTTCAAGGCGGAAGTGAAGGTGAAATGACAGGGATTTATAGCTGAAGAAAGTACAGTCTTCTTAAATATATTTGTAATTTGTCAAGGAATTAATATGAATTTTGTGCTCTGATTAGCTTTGAGAGATAATTCCTGATAATTCCGAGCAGAGATTCCTGCTTATTCCTCTGTTATTTGGTAGAAAACCCTTGAAGCCTCTCCAGCCAAGCCTCACTCGAGTACAGTTGTGCTTAAATGCTGAAATATCTCTCTGAGCCACAATTAAGCGTTCTCCATTTAACCGCCCCTCTTTAGGAGAGTGGCTCCTCCCTCGTTTTACGAGGGCCACTTTACGTGCCCATCGCTGGTTTCCTTCTTGTTTTTATTTTTTTGCCTGGTTTAAAGTGATTTTGTTAGTGGCACTAAGTGCACTGCCCCCCAGTAACCACTCCATTTCCCCCAAAGTTGGCCTCAGCATTATTTCCTTATCTCACTGCGCGCCTTTGGGGTATGCAACACTTTTTTGTCCACTAAGGGAGCTGGAATTTCTAGGACTCATGGCAGTATATTACGAGGTTAGAGAGGGAATATCAGCTATTAATTAGAAATGAATTTAAGAAAGAGTTTTGACAAGTGAGTGTACTTTCTGATCGTTCTAGAATAACTTTCTATATATTCAAAGTCTAGCTTTAGTATCCTTAAGATATATCCTAAAAGCGTTGCTGAGTCCCCTCCTAACTTTCCAGAGTATCCCAGAACCTGATACTCCAAGTATTCCCTGTGTCATTTCTCCTTTGTTGTGCTCGGCATTCTTTGGTCTCGTTTGAAGCCTTTGCATGCGTCACGTCGAATTGAGTTGAATTCTGTTTTCTATATAACGCAAATAAATATATATAAACATATATACTTATATACTTATATCAAGTAAGCGGCTTTAAGTACACCTGCCCCTGCCGCCACTTTGAGTTTGGATTCCCGGGAAATCTACAACGTGAGGCAGACATCTTGGCCCGCCGCCGCCGCCGCCTGTAATCGTAGAAAATCAATAGAGTTTCCCCACTGATAATTGTGTTTGTGTTATGACTGTCCCCAGTCCCTGTCTCCCCCGTTTCTCCCAGTGTACCATTGTGTCCTGCCTGTCTGTGTGTGTGTGTGTTCTTATGAATTATTGAACGGCTTATGGAGTTCGTTTTTTTCTTCCTTCTGATGTTTATTTACATCTGTAATCCTGTCTCCATTTTTTGTACTTTTGTTTGGCAAAACTTTGTGCCTTCGCCTTTGCATCTTACCAAAGTCCACCGGCTGTTGATGTGCCTTAAATGAAACAAATAAAATATATATAATATATCTCTCTCCTTGGCAGCAGATGTGATATGGGCCTCAGATTAGGTCCAGAACTGCTGAGGCGAGTCGGAAAAAACATTAAGTAGAGATTAGAGAGGACAGTTTGGGACAATTAAAGCCAGGCTGTAATGTTGTGATTAACGATTTAACTAGTTTCTTTAATGTAAAGAAAGTTTAACTATGTCTGAATATATTTTAGAAGGTTTTCATATATTTATTCTCCTGATTGTTGAGCTCTTTGTAGAAGAATTCTGTCTATTTAGACTTTAAATGCTTGACAATCAATTTGAATTATTAAGCAAAATTAACAACAAACATCATTATCTTAGTTCAAATGGCTGACTTAATTTCCTCTTTAATTGTATTTGCATAATTAAAATGTAAATATTTCCCTTCATTATTACAACGTAATAATTAGCCTTTAAAGTACACGAAAAAGTATTTTATGAAAAGAAAAAGTAAACAAACGAAGCTGCTAATCCTGATATTCTTATGATGCTAACATTCCTTTAATGGTCCTGAGCTTATAAATAGTTATTTAGAACTCTTTATTAATTATTGTCTTAATTTTTAAATACATCTTTTATTAATGTATTCATTTTTGCGGCAATTCTTTCAGCGTTTTAGTATTACATTTTCCTCTCTGAACTTTCTCTTAAGTTTTCCCTGTAAAGTGTTTAGTCCTTTAATTAACCATCTGCATTTTCTTCAGACTCTGCTCATTATATTAAACCCAAAAAACCAAGGCCATGTCTCATCTTCTTAACCCCAGAAAACCCCGGCTGCTGCTGCTGATGATGAGTCACAAATTGCGTAAAATGTTTTTCTTAATTGCCGGACTTCCTCCGGAGCCTCCTGCGTCCTGTGTGCTGGGTCCTGCCTTGGCAGGTCTTTGTCTGAGGGCTACTGATTATTAAAATTGCATTCCGCCGCTGTTGTGTGGGTTGTTTGTTTACTCTAATGAGCATTTAATGGCCGATTCCAACCTGGTGACACACACACTCTCTCTCTGGAGGGATATGTTAGAGAGGGACGGCGAGGGAAATTGGTGAAAATCAAGCAGGAAAGAGAGGTCCTTCCGGTTTTGCACTTTACCCTTTCGGACGGGTCCTCCTCCCTCTTATCCTCTCACCCGCTCACCCTCTAATTTCGTTTTTATTACACTTTTCCCAGTTCATTACCGCGTCTCGTATATTTCCCTCTTCCTTATTTTATTTTTTTTGCGGCTTTTCATTCATAAATTACGGGGAAATTCGCCAGATACAAGTAAGGTTTGGTTTTTTTTTTTCTACGCCGCACTCTTCGCCGGAATTTCCCTCGATTCCCGCGCACAGACAAACACACACATCCTTTTATGGGATGCGATCCTTTGTACTTATCCCTGTGGGAATTGCGTATAATTTGCGCATGTTAATTAGCTCATTTCGGGCATAGATTTGAGCCCATCGTCGAACACATGTAATTAAGCAAATTAGGCAAATGAAGCAACTAAATAAATAGTTCATGGCTGCCGAGGGTCTGGGAACTGGGGACTCGGGCTGTCGCTCTGTGAGAGTTTGAGTGTGAGTTTGTGTGTGTTTTTTGGGTGTACTTTTGGGGGGTGCTAAACGCTTTCAAGGTCATTTGCCCGACTGGCTGTCTTAATGACCCGTTCCCTGATCAGGAGCGTAGGTTTTTTCACTATAAAAAAAGAGGGGAACTTTGTATTATTTATGAAATTAAATTTATTAAGAATTTAAAGCGGTTTCTTCGAGGAAAATTATTAAAAAAAGGTTGCGAAACTCTTTTTGTTGGTAGATAACATATTAATCTACAAACAAAACGAGTTACGAAAT
Source organism: Drosophila watanabei (assembly GCA_008042575.1). Classification (NCBI taxonomy): domain Eukaryota; kingdom Metazoa; phylum Arthropoda; class Insecta; order Diptera; family Drosophilidae; genus Drosophila; species Drosophila watanabei. Next base: position 15,473 of record VNJS01015695.1, read on the forward strand.
TAGCAACATTTTCTTGGTCATTCGCCTTTTAAGATTTAAGTTTTATATTAATCATATTAATCAATAAATTTTGAAATAAAGACAAATAATACTATATATAAAGTAATAATTAAAGATTATGATAATGATTATAAAAAGCTATATTTTAATGTTATATACAATATTTTCCATATTTAAAATTCTGACTTATTAAAGTTTATGAAAGTTTTGCTACGTTTAATATAAACGCAAAGGATCTTTTCTGCTTTTTATATTTAAACTTCTCTTGTGGCAGACAGCTTTCTTTATTAGTTGATTATTTTTCCGTTTAATTTTTTCACTAAACTAGTTTCAGTTTTTATTTTATAAAATCTATACAATCTATACAAATATTTTTTTTTACAGTGCCAGCACTTTGAGAAGGGTTTCTAGAGTGGCCATGGGACCCACCTGCTCGCTTAGGCTTAGTTTTTGTGGCTGCTGCGGTTCTGGGTCGGTTTTCAGGGTTTTCTGGTGAGCCCATCTCATGTGGTTCCCAATTCCTGTGGCTTCGACCCTGTCTGGGGGCCATACATCATCGAAAGCGCCAGCAAACACACGAACACCCCAAGGCCTACCTTCGCCCGGCAAACTTTTAATGCACTAAATAACTATGGAAAGTTGCCTCGTCTTGGGGCTGTTGTTGCCAACAAGAGGGAAAGAGTGTGTGTGTAGTGCGTGTGTTGTGTGTGTGTTCACATCCTTTCACACCACACAGGACACAGGCAAGACAAGGGAGACGACGGAGCAAACCCATTTGCATAAGTTCGAAGTGAGAAAAGTGCATTCGCAGCACTTTAGACAAACTTCCAGCGACGTCAGCAGCAGCGTCTGGGAAACTTCATCCTTGACACCCACACAGACGCATGCAAGGATACAAGCAGACCTCCCCTTCCCTCCCCTCCCCTCTCAGCAATCATCTGGGGATAAGCATGGCCATATATGATCCTTTAAGTGCTGCACGATTGCATAATAGACGGAATTTTCAAGTGCAAACTTGGCATAATTCCTTCTTGGCTATCAAATCTGTGCGCCCGAGTGTGTTTATTGCATTTTATTTATTCGGCAAGAGCCAAGTTCTCAAGTGTCCTTGTGTGTGGGATAATATCCTGTGGCACTTTCGAAGACTTTAGCCTGGCCTTAAGCAGCTTTCGAACTTCTAAATTGAAGCACATCGAAAGGGTCTTCTTTAGAAAACTATAAAGCACGAAGTGGTTAATAACTTAATTAAATTGAATTAATTTAGAGTTCATTTACAATTCAAATCGTAATGTAATTTCATAAATTTGTATGTAGTTCTTCAGACATGAAATTGTTTATATTCCTTGTAGCTTATATATTCTGTTAAATGCTTTTCTTTTTTGCTTTTGCTTGTATAATAATAATATTTCTACTAAATTATTGCCTCTGCTTTCCATTTGCAGTTGTGCGACTGGAGGTCCTTGCCGAGGAGGAGCTAACCACAGCGTCCAGTCTTTCAGAAGGTGTGTAATTCGCCACTTCTGGTCCTAATTTCCAGGGAATAACCCGGCAATCTCGTTACAGAATGGGGCTCCGGCTGGCGGGGCACCAACTTCCTGGTGGAGGTCGAGCAAACCGCTCCCATGTCGCCGCCATCCTCGTCCTCGGCGTCCTCCAATGGCAGCGAGGACTACATTGGGGAGCTGAGCAGCCAGGAGGTGGACGAGGGCTTCACCACGGGCGCCACCACAGGAGCGTCCAATAGCACTGCCGTGGAGACGGGTGAGTGGGTTCCTCCGACTCTTGTATATGTTTTTATTTAAATAAAATTAAATACAACATTAAATTCAAGCTATGAGTGTTGAGTGTGGCAACAAGTTTCATTTCCTTTTTTTTGCTGACCAAAAGTTGTGGCAAGCAAAACTGTGAACTAACTTTAATTGGTTGGAGTAAAAAGTATTTTATTTTATATTTTTAAACACAGATAGTGTTAACTTTTAATAGAATATGTTTCCCCTTGAAAATTCCAATGCCCATAAGCTGGGGAAATTGCATTCATTTAAATCATTTTGCCTAATTCGGTAATATCCCATTTAAACTGAGCGTAGATTAGGGGTGTTTCTACTCGCGGACTGATTTTCCCCGGATTTAAGCAGAGTTTTTCCCTCGATTTCCGGGCAAATATTGAATTTTCGTGACTCAAATCGAAGCCGCAACCCGAACTCTCACTCGCGCAATTTCCATCTCAGACACACCTGGACGAGGCCCGAGTGAAATCCCTGGCTGGATTTAGCTGGCTGGGATTTGGCTGACTAAAGTCGCCGATTCGCTTGCTTAATAAATCCCAAATCCCAACACGAGGAATCGAAATCCCCCTTTGGACATAACCACATCCTTTACTGTTCCACAATTGTTTATCGCGGAGATTTCGCCGCCGACAATAATTGAATTCGAGCCTGATTTATGTGCGGTACGTGCGACCAGTTTACAGTCCCAGCAAATCCATTTTGTTTATGAGCAACGAGAGCTGGCTTAGGACGCCCGTGTGTTAACTTGTCTCTTCTGTTCTGTTTCGTCCTGTTGCAGGACCCAAGATCATCGTGCGCACCGAGGAGGTGCTGATTGTCGGGCTCGTCCTCGTCCTCTGGGTGGGCGCCATCATGCTCTTCTTCAACCGCTGGGGCAAGATCCGGATGCTGGAGCCGTACCAGCCCAAGTTCCAGCAGCAGCACCGCAGCTCCTGTCCGCTGGTCGACTTGGATGCCGTGCAGACGCACCAGGTAGGCTTCCAATTAATCCTTTATTCTCCTGAATACTGATGGGTTCCATGCAAAACATAATATTGTAATATCGATGCTTTGTTTTTTGTGCCTTTGCAGCGCTCCTCCGTGTCGCGAATGTCGATGGGGATGGTGCACAATCTCAATATGCCGACGTGTCAATTTGCGGCCTATAATCCCAACATTTATGCCAAGGGTATGTACCTCCTCCTCTGTCTGCCCTTTCATCTCTACCCCCTTTCATCGTCACGCTTTCACGCTTTTTCCACTTTTTCCCACTTTTCCCATGTCCCATGTCTCTGCCCCCTGCCCAAGCCCCAAGCTCGAAGCTCGAAGCCGCCTCCCCATGAATGCAATTAAAATCGAACATTCATCGAGCTCAAAGTATCCGCCGCTTGTCCTGCGTACTTTTGTGCGACGCCCAGGGCTGCACAGTGCTTTGGAGTAGGTTATAAATCGAGGAACAAAAATATAGCCATAGAATTCTTTAGCTTTGATATATCTAAATTTAAAATTTCACAATTTATCATGTAATTATGAACAAATTTGAATTTTGCAAACCAAAGAAGGGCAGACAGAAAAAGATTTCCTATATCAAATATATACCGATTAAGCGCACGTTTAAATATCGATTTATGCGTTAAATCTCGATATCAAATTGATATAACAATATTTAGTTCAGTATGCTTTAACCAGAAAGGAATCTAACTTCAGCACGTCGAAGTACCCTTACAGATTGCAATTGTATCATTAATAATATATTCATTTTTAATATAATATGAAGTTTATAAATGACTCACTTCCCTTTTTTGAGCTTAATGAACTATTTAACATATGCTCGCCTCTGAGCCCAGGGCTGATCCGAAAGGATCCCTGTGTGCTGTACAGGATTACCTCCGCCACTCCACTCCGCCGAATGAGAATCGAAATACTTATGCGTAATGCGCGCTAGTTGAAGCGTTTGTTAATGCTCCGCCGCCCCCCTCCGCCATTTGCTGGTTGGTAAATACAGCATTTAGTTGTAGTCACTTTCCCTGTGTCCTGTTCCCTGTGTCGCCCGCCCCCAGCTCCCCCGGCAGCTGCTCCCTCTCTTTTTTTTAATGAGTTGCCAGACAATTACGTTGCCCGCCGAGCGGAGGCAGCAGAGCGCAAGCGAAGCAAATAACAATACAATTTTAATGCCACTGCCGGATGGCGAATGGAGAGGATGGGAATGAGGATGAGGATGGGGCTTCCCCTGGATTTCCCTCTCTGTGTGCGCAATTAAATCTCATGGCAACGCATGGAGCACACGGACAGGAAGACAGCAATACTCGCATAAAACATGCACGGGAAAAGGCAAAAGAGCAGTTCAAGGAGATGGAGATGGAGATGGAACCTGGCGAAGGATAAAAGCTGTAGACAGCGGGAAAGTCTATTAAGTTGAGTCAGGACAGTGTCGCGTTTCTTAAGGGGATTCCCCCAATTGCTCTTCTCCACTTGAAATACATTTTTGTATCGAAAGTCTAAACTGAATAAGGTTAAACTACAAGTGTTGTCCATTTACTAGAGACAGGGACTGTTTGCAGAGGGACAAGGACTTAAACCCTCCGATTAGTGATTACAATGCCTCCCTATATTACAGATATATTCAAGTATAAACCTCTCTTATAACTTATATATATTTCATAAACTAAAGTATGCTCTTATTCCCTTCCAGGCTACGCCTCCCACGTGTCCCAGGTGTCGCGTCCGCGCCAGAACTCCGTGTTTGTGGGCGCCAGCACCAGTCACTACCTGATGCCGCGGCCCCCCAGAAAGACCCGCTCGGCGATGGACCTGCACTCGATGGTGCTGGACGAGAGTGCCGAGCAGGTGTAGGCCAGGATCGAACTACTAAGCCCAAGAGGGTGCCAAGGAGGAGTCAGTCAAAAGTGATTAGTCAAAAGTGGCAGGCGGGTGTGACTCATTTTCTTCTGGGGGGAAACAAGAACTTTATGGCTAATAGAACTTGTAAAATAAGTTGAAAAATGGAACAGAGATTCTGAAATTCAGGATTAATATACTATAGTTTCTGAAATATCGAGGGGTTTTGGGAAAAGATGACGAAAGTATGCTTATCTGTTATAAAAACGTAATTCTCTGTAATCTAATAACAGAAATATCAAGAGGAAAAACTAATAACAACGTTAACATTTATAATTTGTATTTATACATTTTTAAATTACTCAAAACTTTAGATTTTAAAAATGTTCAGTTCAGTTATCATGGCATACTTTCAGGCACGTTGCTCCAAGAGATTTCTCCCAAGGGTTTTCAGGAACACAAAGGCTTCGAGAAAAATACAAGGAATTTTGTTATTTATATTTAGTAAGGGAAACCTTAATGATTTCATTAAAGTACTTAAGTGGTTTCCAGTGCCGGAAGAAAATGGGTTAACAATGGGAGTTAACAGCAGGTTAAACATACTTTTTTTTGTGGATATACGCACTGTCCAATATTTGCAACTGTAGAAACTCTATCTCTATCATCCTCTCGATCCATGCCGAACAATATATAGTTCTTTCTGTGCTGGCACAGAGTCAATTTGCGTCAATTTTGGATATCATTTGGGGCCAGCTGAGTGCTATGACACCACAGACAGACAGAGAGGGAGGAGAGCACGCATAGCAGTCAGCTTGGGGTCAGGCAGTTATCGGCAGGGAGGTGTTATCGGCCGAGTTAATATATCTAGAGTTATCGATTGTAGATGGTATTATTAGCCCTATCCTAACCAGTGTTACCTTAACCTTAGCTACAACTTTCTCCCCAACTCGAAACTTAGCGTGTTTTTTCGACTTTAACAACTACACAAATATTGGATGCCAGAGCAAATTGTTAAGAATATATACAGACACACACACACACATATATATATATTTGTATATCCGACTTGGAACCGAACCCGTTTAGTTCGTAAGCCCAAAGCTCAAAGTACAGACCACATCCCGACCAAAGTCCCCGAAACTGAGACCCGATCTTAGTCCTCCCCCTGTCACTCTTCAAACCAACTCTTAACTAACTTGTAAGTAATTTCGACCAACAAACATGGTAAACTGAGAAAACTGAATTGAAAGGAGAAGGAAAACCAAAGAACAACTAACTAACGAAAGCTTTAAATTCCTGGGGTCCCTTCCCATGGGGGGGACCCGCAAAACCGAAACAAAGAATCCCATCCAGATCGATGTAAATGTAAACTAACCAAAGCTAAGAACCGTACTTTAGGCTTAAGACGTACGAATAGGAGATCTTTACCAAAGTCAGAGTCAAAGTCAAAGCAAAACACGTGGATCAATGTAAACTATATGCCAGTACAGTACTAACTCACGCAACACAACACAACTAACGTAATCTCTCACACATCTCTCTAGTCGGACAGTTTCTTCTGACAACTCGATCGAATACGAATACGAATATATATAGTACTATATATATTACGAACAATTGTTGAATATGAATGTTTAATTAACGTGTTTACAATATTTACAAGGCCTGAGCAAACCAATTATATATTGTACTTGTGTACTATATCAAAAGCTATACTATATATACATAAAATATATACATATACATTATATATATAAATGGGTAAAAGGAAAACAAAACAATTATATACATTTTGATGAATTCAATTAAAATATGAAATTATATTTGAAGCGAAAAATGTGAGTGTTTTTTATTTATTTAATTCATTTTAGATGGCTTTATCCGGATACGTCGTGGTTATAGTTACTTAATTGTGGCTTATGGTACCTAAAATACGAGAAGAGCGAATCATATATTCTTAATCTGAATTAATAGCCGGATGGGACTAGCCCGAAAAATATATAAAAACAAGAAAGGAAGCTATCTTCGGGAAAGAGAAGTTTATATTTTCTTGCAGTTTGACTTTGGGTCATGAAAATCGAACATAACTCAGCCAAAAAAGCATTAATTTCAATTTGGAAAGCTGTTCTATTTTGTTTTAAAGTTTTTAAGTTACATCACTAAAATCTCCTCAAAATGTATTAATTTTCTTCCCTATTTTGGTCACACCAAAGCCCTATTGAAAGCACAAGTGTCACTGTTTGATTTTTTCCTGAGAAAATATTTTGAAGTACTAACAAGATGTTTCGTGGCAAGAATTCGAACGCCTTCACCCCGCAAGGACGCATCCTCCAGATGCAGTATGCCTGCGAGGCCAGTAAGTTGGGTGCCACCAGCTTCGGGATCCGCACATACGATGGTGAGCACTATGGCCTTAAGATCCTGGGAATGTAGATACACTGTTTGCATCTTAGTCATTATTTTGGCCGCCGAAAAGCGCCCCGTTTCGCCGCTGTGGGTGGCCGGGGCCCTGGAGAAGATCGTGAAGCTGGACGGTCACCTCTACTGCACCATTGCCGGCATGACGGCCGACGCCCGCTCCCTGATTGACCCTGCCCGCGTATCCTGCGCGAATCACTGGTTCGACTACAACGAGTACATGCCCATCGAGAGCCTGGTGGACACCCTCTCCCAGCAGACCATCTGCTTCGGAATGGGAACAGACGACGGCGACAACAGCAGCGGCAGGGAGCGGGACAGGGACAGCAATGCCTCCTCCTCCAGTGACAGCAACGCGGAGAGCGACGATGATAATGCAAGGCTCCTGACCACCAGTCGTCCCTACGGCGTGGCCCTCCTGCTCGGCGGCGTCGACAATGAAATGCTGCAGCTGTGGCACCTGGAGCCCAACGGCGAGTTTGGCCAATGCGGCATCAAGGCCATTGGCTCGGCTAGCGCTGCGGCCGAGGATTGGCTGTGTCGCCACCACAAAATCGACATGAACATGAGCCAGACCATGGACCTCGCCCTGAGCACCATGCAGGTGATCATTAATGGCCAGAGGCTGACCCCGGAGCACCTGGATCTGATGGTGATAACCAAGGGGCCGCGGTGCCACCTGCTCACCAAGAAGGAGCTGGAAATGGAGATTGTACGACGCCAGGATTCCGAGGATTGGCATTGAACTTTTGAACTCAATTTTGTGAAACTTGAATTGTAATTAAAGAAGGATCCTGCTCCAAAATACAATATGATTTGGCCAAATTGCAGGACAGATGTTTCTGGTAAGTGTTTATGGGCGTGCCATAAAATATAAAGCTTAATGAATCGAGCTCCCACTCCCGCCTCCCGCTGGGAGAGCAACATTGCCACCACATTTCACAGATGTCGTCGGCTTCGATTTTCTGGCCGCCTTTTTCGGCGGCCATAAACACATTTAACAAGATGGCCAGAAGAGCAAAGAGCTCGCCAATGGGGCCAATAAACGGAAGCCGTTCCAAGTCTGGCCAACTCGGGTTCAAGTGCAGGCGATTTATGATGCCGAGTGCCACAGTGCCACTGCAACAGCGAGGAGTAGGAGAGGACCTTGTCGCCGCCGCGGGCCACAAATCAAATGCCAGCCCCCTCTCTTTTTTTTTCTCCTCCTTCTGTGGGCCAATTTCAATGCTCGGCGGCAAGTGACACATTTTGGGAGGAGTCCAAGCCCATTACTGTAGCTTTCCGATAAAATACTAAGTGTTTTATTGAGTCCATTGTCAAATCGGGAAAAGCTATAGCCACACTGAGGAAAAGGGTCTAGTTTGTACAAGGTATTTAAAGAGAAGCTTTAGAAAATGTGTTAACTACTAAAAGAGGTAAGAGGTAATATTTTAAGGGAAATATAATTATCGGAAATAAATAACCTGACCTACATTAACTCCAAGAAAGCGATAGAAACATTTGCTGGTGTCTAAATATTGCTGATTTTGCAGGAACTCCTCCAAGGTTCGAAGGAGGCTCGTAAAATGATTTAAAAAACAACTCGCAGGACCCATTGTTCGCACACTTGCCGCCTGGCATTTTGTGGCCAAAATTATGGACATTCAGCCAGGACCTAATCGCCAGCTGTAGCCAACAAAATGTTTAACGATGTCCCCGGCCAATCTGCATAACAATGTGAATTAATTTCAGGACCCAGCCACATACCAAAACCATTTGGGAGTGGGGACTAAGGACATGGGAGAGTGGAGAGTGGAGGAAGCGTGTCAAAGATTGATTGACAAGGCCAAGTGAGGAGCAGGAGCAGGCTGGGAGTCTGCGTAAAAATCTAGGACAAGTGCCCGGGACTCGAGTGGCTAATCAAAAATGCTTACCATCATGTTTTTTCCTAGATTTATGGACCAAAACCTAATTGCCTGTGTTGCCCGATTTCCAGGACACAATTTATGCAGTTCCTGAAAATTCATGCATTTAGCTTAACTTTTGCTAAAAAAAAAGAACTGAAAAAGAAGCATTTCCACTTCCGTAATTATCCGCCTTCAGCGAGGAACTCTATTAAGCTGATGTCCTTCAGCTGCGCTTGGATGTTTCCCTCAAATTCAGTTGGTTGCTTTTCTGCTTTTCAATTTACTTTTCGGCGCTGTTTCTTCGTTATCTTTGATTTGTCCACTGAGGGACATTTAAATGGAATTTCTGCTCTGCTCAGCTCGGTTCCGTGTCCTGTGTCCTGCGTACCACGTCTCCTGTGTTCCCTTCCGCTCCAGCAACCGAGCACGCACGTCAGCCAGTTGCTGCTGCTGCTGCTGTTGTTGTTATTGTTGTGGGAACAAACGCCGGAAGCCTTCAGGGTCCTGCGTCCTGCTCCCCTCGCTCGGCAACGTCTTCGTTTTTGTTGCAAGGACACCAAGCCCCGGTCCCAGCTACTGCGCACTTGCAATTCCATTTATCCTTCGCCGCTTCCCCGCCCCATTGTCCTTTGCCGCAAAACATTCTCAGCGCAGCAGCACTCGCTCCTCCGACTTTCCCCGACTTTTCCTGACTTTTCCCGACTCCCACATGAGCGATCACTTTAATTGCTGCAGCTTTATTCTGACGCTGGCTGCCGGTTTTTGGCCATAAACGTAAATCAGAATTCTGGATGGCCAACAAAATCCACGCTGACGGTTGGGATTTTCGCCCGACTTGCACTTTTATTCGAGTTGTAAAATCCACGGCCATTTTCCCCGAATTAGAAAGTTAATTTTGTTTGCCGAGATTCATGATTGCATCAGCAAAGGGAATGTGAAAGGAAAGGAAGTAGTTTTTGGGAACATTTAAAATCTAATAAATCTTTTCTTATGTGCCTAAAATTAACTTTTTGAAAGCAGATAAAAATGTTAAATCCTTTAATCATAAATTAAACAATATAAAATATGTTATATTAACACTAAATATGCAAATATTTTTGTGTTTATTGGAATAGAATTTTAATTATCGTTAAATTTAAAAAACAGTTTCAACAAGAAAGGAAGCTAACTTCGGGAAGTCGAATTTTATACTCCCTTTAATGAAAATCGAGCATAACTCCGCCAAAAATGCATTAATTTCAATTCGGAAAGCTGTTAACAAATCAACATTACAAATTAAAGAATAAACAAATTAAAACTTTTGTTGATTTTTTGATAATTTTGAAAAAAATAAGACAATTTTAAACATGGCTAGATCGACTCGGCTTTTAATGCTGATCAAAAATATATATATGAATTATAGGGTCAAAAACGACTTCATCACTTCGTTGCAGACTTATAACTAATATATTACCCTGAAAAGCGATAAAAGTAAGGTTTTTAAATCTTTTCTTTTATGATTTTTGTTGCCCAAACATTCTTTTTGATAAAAATGACCCACAAAATTAAGAAAATAATAAAATAAACTTATATTTTAAACACAAATTATGATTGAAAACTAAAAGAGTAAGAAATAAAATATTCTATGCAAAATCATGGAACGAAACTCACTATAAAAATGGTCTCTGGCTTCCGAACCATTAGGGATTTCTGTGGCATTCTCAGACAAATGGAGCCTTTTCAGTTAAATTATTTGTATATTTTTTTGGAAACTGCAGCTAATCCTGCCATAAGGATTGGGCTATATACATCCATATATGTATATCCATGTGTACTCGTATATTTTTGAAATTTATGCAGAGCGATTGCCGCCCTGTCCTGGCCATTTAGCCTAATAGTTGGTCCAGCTGATTGATGGCCTCCTCCTGCTGCCTGCCGCTCCTGGCAGCATGAATGATGGCCCACAATGTGCTGGGACTAGGACACGAGCTGGCCCTCCATCCATGTGGCTTCCTCGTACTCGTACATCAAGTGCAAACAAACATGAAATTTGATTACCAAAACACGAGCGAGCTAAAAGCCACTTGCCTTTGCAGCTTTCCCGCTTTCCCACTTTTTCCCACTATGATTAATCGCAGCTGCATTCGGAGCTGCATTCGGGCCAGAAGCCACCGCCAGGACCACCACCGCCAGTTAATCAGTGGCCCTGTCTCCTGTCAGGACCCGGATGGGAGCCAAGTGAGGCTGCTAATTATGTTGTGACTGCCACCGCCGACCTTGTCCTGGCCAAGTCCCCCCCAGAACCCAAGACCCACCCCCCGCCCTCTTGCCGTTATGGCCACCGCACAATGTGTGCGGTTTCTCACAATTCTGAGACACTTCCCCACCGCCTTCCATCGCACTGAGCAAAAATTTTAGCAGTATTCTTTGTTATGTTCTGGAAGCATATCTTTTATTTTTGTACCCTTGCAGGATGTCATATTTAAGTCAGAATGCAGTGAAGGGGACTGTAAAAGAGTTTTTGTAGTTGTTGTAGGCAAAAACAATCTTTAATTGAGGAATTTTCAGTACAAATTCTTAAATTTCTGAATTTTTTGCACCAGGCGAACATAAGCAGCAGAAAGCGACGAAGATCCAAACCTCGGATCTCGGGTTTTTTCATAAAATACATCTGTTTCTGTTCGCCTGGTGCTGAAATCCAGATTTTTATGAATTTTTACTAAAAATTGCGAGATTGAAGTCCTGTTTTGGACTACAACAACTACAACAACCAATTTACAGCAACAGCAATTTATACAACAACAAAAAATAAATAAAATATTAAATTAATTAAATCAAATTCAAATTTAAGTTATTTTGGAAATCGAAGTCTGTATACTGCGGCAGTTTGATCATGAAAATCATTATAACTATGCCAAAAATGCATTAATTTCAACTCGGAAAGCTTTTCTATGCTAGTTTTTTTTTTTAAGGTTAAAAAATCAGAATACCAAATTGAAATTTTTTTATAATTATGAATTTTTTGACAATTTTAACTATGAACCACTTATAAAATTTTCAAAAAATGTATAAATTTTTTTTTATCAACCCAAGGCTAGATCAATTTGGCTGATGATGCTGATTAAATATATATGATTTACATATGAATAATGGGGTCGTAGATGCCTCCTTCTGCCTGTTTTATGCATTTACGATGGGCTTAGGCTGTAATGCGTGAACCCTATAGAACCCTATTTTTACCCAACCAATTTCTTTCAGTGTACCTCCATGCGGCGTGGTGACAAATGCAATAAAGAGAGCGAAAGCGCGAAGCTTTTGTGGGGATGCGAGTAAGGGATGGACGGAGGCTTACTGTTGCCAGTTTGATTAATGACGGCGATTGCCGGGACCACTGACTGATGACTGGAGGAGGAGAACCAAGTCCGAGTCCGAGGCACCCCATCCCTCGCCAGTCCGACGATGACCCACGATGAGCCACTTTATTATTTGTGGAGCCTGTGGGAAGCAAGTTGTCTGCCTCCCCATGCCTCCCAATGCCTCCGTGCCCGCATCTTCAGACTCGCTGACTCGCTTTTAAATCCGAACAAAACTCTGCCACGAGGCCAGGAATCAATCAGGAGGCGTTGCGGAGGCGTGGCCGGAGAGTGCAGCCCCGACTGTCATCAATGTTTACGAGGGCCCATAATGACGAAACATTGAAGGGCGCAGAGCGTCTCCGCCAAGCCATTCCATGGCATAATCAAAAGGGACACGCAGCCTCATCAAGTTCAGCGTCACTCCACCTCCTTTCTTTCCTTTCTTCCATCTTTTTTTTCGGGGCTTCCCCTTTGTTGTTCGAGCGACGAGCATTGTTGTTGCGGACAATGCGTGAAAATAAAACGGGCGATAATGAGTGCACGAGACGTTGAGCCCAGAACTGACCCGAGTTTGTCATCCATCCATTCCATCTTTCCTTTCCATCTATCGCATCCCCTGCAGGGGCCGTCGGGGGGGTGGCGGGACTCGACTCAAAAAGGCAACAAGCCGTTGAAGCCATAAAACGGTCAGCAAACAGCAAAAAACCCCAAAAGGCAGCTGGGCGGTCGAAAATTATACCAACTGTCACTGGCAGAGGCGGCCCATCATCCATAAACACTCATAAAGATCACGAAAATAAAAGGTTTATGCTGCAAGATGTTGCCCCAAAGGCAAAGGCAATCAAATTGTGGGAAATGCGCCACATTGAGCGTGGCGTCCGCTTGCTTTCCGGGCGGGCAATCAAGCGGCTGTCCGGGATATCTAAGCCAATTGAGCGCGCAAAATTTGCTTTTCTAGATTATTTCCATATTTTAGCAAATTTTTGCCGCCGAAAATTTTAAATTTCTTGTTGCTCAGCGTTGCCAGACTGGTATGCAACAACATGGATCTGGAATGTTAAAAAATAACAGTTGTGACTGTAAAGTCTGGCAACTCTGGAAATTTTACATATGTAGAATATTATGTAGACATCTTAGTGTGCCCAGATGCCGCAAAAGCGTTTTTCTGGTTTTGAAAGAATTATTGCAAATTTGTTTAATTAGAAAATTAACATATTTGAAATATTTATTTCATGCTCCACCTGCAGTACTAAGCACGGAGATATTAATTATTAATAGTTAAAATGGTATTTTAGGTGTATTTAAACTCAAAATGTAATACTTTTGTCTTTTCTCGATTTATTATTAGTTAATAACAATATTCAGATCTCGACTGAAGGCATACACATACAATTTAGCTAATATATTATTTTACGCTCATAAATAAGGGGGCAGGGACACACGACACTCAGAGAAAGCAAAAAAAAAGGAGGAAAAACTGGAACTCGTTAGGTGGAATTGCTCGTTCGACATGATAATCCAAAGAGAGAGTTCCTCCTAGAACATCTTCTTCCGGACCGCCGTGTAGCGCTCCATGTAGACGTCGTAGCCGTCGAGGTCGGTGAACTGCTTCGAGTTGAACAGGTTGCCGTCGACGGCCAGGTTGCAGATCTTCGAGTCCTTGAGGATGCGCGGCGTGAAGGCCGCCGCCTGCAGGCAGTTCTCCTCCAGCCGCAGCGTCTTCAGCTTGCGGCACTCGGCCACATCCTCGGCCAGCGACGATATCTGGTTCTGGTTGAGGTTCAGCTCGGTCACGTAGAGACCCCCGACCTCCGCGGGCACCTCGGTGATCTGGTTGCGCGACAGATCCAGCACGTCCAGCTGCTTGAGGCCGCAGAGCATGCCGGGGAACTCCTTCAGCTGGTTGTTGCTCAGGTTCACCGTCTTCAGGTGCGTGCAGTTGGCCAGCGTCTTGGGCACCTTGGTCAGCAGATTGTCCATCAGCAGCAGCACCTCCAGCTTGACCAGCTCCCCGACCACCTCGTTCAGCTCCACCAGCCGGTTGCCGCTCAGATTCAGATGCTTCAGCAGCGTCAGCTTGCCCAGTTCGTCCGGCACGCGCTCGAAGCGGTTCTCCGACAAATCGAGGGTTTTCAGCACATTGGGATAGGCCTTCAGCTGCGGCGGGAACTCCTGCAGGCGCTGCAGCGATATCTTCAGGATGCCCGTCTTCTGGGCCGTCTCCAAGTGCTGTTTGATCTGTTTGTTGCCCATCGTGAGGCGGCTACTGTCTCGCTCTATATCGATTCCACTTCCACTCCACAAAGGCAACCCTCAAGCCACTGAGGTCAGCTCGCTGGCAATGACTAATGCGGTTCCCACACTCGAGTTCGTGGGCGTTCCTCCCCTCTTGTCCTTCGGCGTGTCAAGTGCAGTTCCTGTTGCTCCGCAAATTGCGTGTAAATACAAAATAAACACGGAATTACTTTATTATTTATTGCACAGTGTGCTAGCCAGATTTTCTGTTTATAATGCTGGAGAAGAGAGGTTTTTTCTCCTCTGCAATAGCTGGTCACACTTTGGCTGAGTCATTTGCCTTAAAGTCTGGCAGCGCTTATACACTTAAAAAGTGTGGCTGCACTTTTGGCGCAATATTTAAATAATGTAAATTTAAAATTAAACAATAAACTTTTTAATAAGTTCAACTAATTGAAAAGAACTTACACAAACATTACCATCTTTATAACATCAAAAAGAATTCAAATGACAAACACAATTGGAAATTATTTTCGCCAGTTGTAAAAAGTTTTTTATTTCATATTATATTTTAGTTTCAAATATATATATGCATATATATAAAACCTTTGCAATTTTCGCCTAAAACTACACAATAAACTTAACATAGCGCATTGTATTTCTTCTGTCATTTTTCATCAGTTTCTTTCCCCAAAAAAAATCGGTGTCTGTGTGCCGAAACGCTTCCGATAAAACTCTACAAACTATTATTATGAAAGACTCAAAAGCAATATTTATTATTATTATGATATTATTATCGGCGTCCGAAGCGTTCCAAAATATTTCTCAATTTCATGCAAACATATTATCTCTTTTTCTTCTTTTTTTTAGGGGAAATTCCTTCTCGTTTAGTGATGCAACTATTTATAAATAAGAGCTAGTTATTAAATTAAGGTTTAAAATTAGGAAAAAAAATTAATTTCTTTTTTTTTTTGCAGAAAATAAACAAGGAAAATCTCATCCTTTTTTTATGTGTGTGTGTGTGCGATGGAAAAGCAAAAAAGATTAAATTAAAATAAAAAGGGGATTGGATTCGATTGTCTTTTCTTGTTTGTTTGTTATTTTCTGCCAGCGATTCGAGTTGTGATCATTGATTAATCCATATCTATGATAGTTTTTTTGGGGGAAAGGGAAAGGGAATCGGAGGGGAGTCAAGGAGTCAGGTGAATCACAGAACTACCAATGTGGGGCTGGGAAACACGGCTCTGTCCTGGGCTTGAGTTTCAACTAAGTAGAATGATTTGTGCTAAATAAAAATAATAATCCAAACAAGGATACTCGGGGGTGTCGGGATGTTACGTCAAGGCTATGTCAGGGGGGTTTTTTTGGGGCATGGGCAGGGGGTATGTCTATATCATTCGGGGGTCGTCATCAGGAGACCCAATTACTTGGCACGGTCATGCTTGGAGGGCTCCACCTGCTTGGCAAACTCGCTCATCACATCCTTGTAGATCACCGGATCGAGATTGCGGCCCAGCATGTAGATGAGCCACCAGTCGCCGACGTCCAGCTTCCGGGACAGCGAGCGACAGATCTCCATGGGAATCATGCGATTGCGGGCGTTCAGCAGACGGGGCCGGAATTTTGGCATAAAGATGATGCAGGCGCTGTAAGAAAACACGGGAAATAATTACTTAACTGCGAGTATAGAAGTGAGAGCTTATATTACCGGAAGACCATCAGTCCGATTAAAAGGACGAGCAAAATCCAAAACCAGAACCAAATGAACACGTACGTCTTCTCGTTGACAATGTTCAGCGGCAGGATGCAGAGGGAGTCGTGCTTCTGCAGCGATCCGGAGGCACCATACTTGTGGAAGGTGCACTTGGTGACCCTGGGGAAGACGTAGACCATGGGGTCCACACGCTGCTCCTGCGGCACATCCGACAGCTTCATGATGTTGGTGCCATACGAAAGGAACTCGCCGTCGAAGAAGCGATTCATCAGATACATTTGCACGATGATGTTCACGCAGCAGAGCACCTCGCAGGCCCAGTACCGGATGGCGTACAGCTTGTGGCGCTACGGAGAAGCATATTTATAAAGATTAGAGATTTTCGGGGGATATGGAGTCAGGAGGAACACTCACCTTTACGTGCTTGATCAGATAGTCCAGCAGGGCATCGCGCTTGGCCTCCTTTTCCTCGCGAGTGCAGATGGTAATGTTCAGACCCATCACAATCATGCGCATCAGGCCGCCTTCGAATTTGTTCCACAGGAACTTGGGCGTATAGCAAGCCATGGCCTGGAAATAAGGATTATAGAAATAAATATATAATATTATTCTAAAAGAATGCTGTTTACATTTCAACAAACACTTTTCTTGAAATCAAACTTGGCAATATTGATACATTCTTGTGTTGATCTTGTGTCGTCGCAATTGTTGCCTCGTTGTTGTAATTGCCACCGTTGTGTTTGCTATTTAGCAAGTCATTAATTATATTTGGTATTTCACAAGTCCGAGCACTAAGTGCCGCCAGTGTTTCACTTGTTTATACATATATATATAAACGTCACTTGGGCAATACGTTGACCCATCGGCCCCGCCAAGCAGATCACACCAGGCCCAGTCCCAGTCCCAGTCCCAGTCTCAGTCCCCAAGCCCATTTCCATAACCATTATCATTCCCATCCCACGATCACGATCAAAAGATCACTTTGAAAAATGGGCTAGGGAAAGTTGTAGTAAAACTTTACAAGTCAAAGGAAAAATTATATAGTTTTAATTAGAATAAATAATTAGGCTGGCAGAGCTTTTATTAAATAGGTAAAATTATATATGAAATTTTAATGTAATATACAACATTTCTTTCACTGTAGCGTAGCACTCCCCTATAGCTCCCTATACGTGTATATATCCGCACATGCCACGCTCTCAATTGAACTTAATTGGAGCGATTGTCGTTGCGTTTAAGAATCGAGAGCACTTCTTCAAAGCCCAGCAAAAAAAAGTTGGGTGGCTTTTTTTCAAAAGCATAAAGATTAATCAGAAGATTACAAAAGATGTATATAATATGATGGAATTAAATAAATATATGTACTTCTATATATCATAAATAAACAGAATATTTTCAAGCTTCATCTAACATCTAGTTTTTAATTACTCTTTTTCCTAACTAGATCCGCGATTTTTATAGCTTAAAATCTCACCTGAAAGAAGAGCACAAAGCACACCCACTGGTAGTAGGTGTAGTACTTCTTGGCATCCTCATCACCAAAATCATTGGCCACACCGGGATGGGCCACCTCTCGGCCAACCTGTAAAAATAAAAGAAAAAATAAGAAGATTAAATAATTATTTAAGGGAAAAATCTCCAAAGGAAACCCTATGGAAAACCCCAAAATAAATAAGAAGATCAAATTAAATATAAAAAGTACTTTGAGTAATATTTATTACTATGATATAGTAATAATATGGTAATTACTTTATTATAGTAATAAGTATAAAATAATAGTAAAAATTATTATATAATTATTACAATGATATAGTAATTCCCTAGACCTTCTCCCTAAGCTCTGTGATCAAACCTGACAAGACTTTATTTATTTTTTTAAAACTCGCAAGCGAATTCACTTAGTTAGTGCAACTCGAGGAGTAATTTGATCGCTGATCGGCACACTAGCTGCCAAAAACAAAAAAGTTTTCCACGAAATCGGACAAATGTATTCGTAGCAAAGGGAGGAGGGAGGATCCACGGGGGAGTTGAGACTGTTTCCTGCCCTTCTCACATGTGAAATATGAGAGCCTGCAGCCTGTCTGAGCATACAGATTGCACTGCGAAAAAATATGCTAGAAAAGTATTTAAGAGCTCTTAGAGTCTGTCAGGGGAGTTGGAATATAGTTTTGGAATTTCTAATCAAAACTTTATGAATTTAAATACTGTCAAGGGAGCGACAAAAATTAATTTGCGGTTCTTCGAAATAAACCATGTGAAATCGTGAGATTCTCCTTTGGGAAGCCAATTTAGGGTTTATTTTGGCATTATTTGGTGAGGTTTTTGTTTTTTATATGTTTTATTGTTTTTTTCTTTGTTTTGTATTTATTTATATATTTTAATACCCTTGCAGGTCATTATCATATTAGTTAAGAGCCTGCAATTAAGTGAAGTAGTCGTTTCCGACCCTATAAATGTAATGCTGGTTTTTTACCATAATAAAAACTAGCATAGAACTGCTTTCCAAATTGAAATTAATGAATTTTTGCGAGAGTTTTAATCAATTTTCATGTAAGGGTATCTAAACTTTGGTTTCTCAAAGTTAGCTTTCTTTCTAGTTTTTTTTTTTTTGTTTGTATTTTTCCATTTGGTTTCTTCAGTGTTTTGTTTCTTGAGTACAAATCGCTGCCGCTGCATGGCCCGCAGCTGGAAAGAGGAATATTATTAAGAAGAGCGACTACGCCCAGTTTATAATTGCTTTATAGGCCCGGGCGGGCTCAAATGATGTGTGTACTACACATGAGCTATATGTTATACCTCTACTGGAGTCGGAGTCGGAGTCGGACGTGTCTCGTGTACAGAAGAAGGTCTCCTCTTGACAGGCAGACAAAACCCAACAGAAAAAACAGAAAGGGTTTCATGAAAGGAATCCCTGGATGCCAGATTAATTGTATGGCATCCGCCGCTAGAGATGAAATGGAGCGGAAATAGGTGAGCTTTGTTTAATGAAGATTTCTCAAGGGAACTCCATAAATCTTTTTTACTTGAAGAACTTGAGAATATTTCAATGAATGGTTGAGCTGTGCTGCCAGCAAAATATATTTTTAAGTGTTGAAATGTTAACTTGGGAACCTTATATTATATTTTGTATATTTTATTTTTATATTAAAAGGCTATATAAATCATTAAAAATCAGCTTCGGGCAGCTTATAAGCTTATCGCAATAACATTCTCTTACAAGTTCAATAACTAAAAAGCAACTGTAATGTTTTTATAACTAAATAGAACTGTAAAGTAAAGACCAATAACTAAATACAATTTTAATGTTTTTACAACTAAATGAATCTGTAAAGTATACATTTACTTCATGTACACATAGTTTCCCCTTTTATAAACAAAAATCTAGGGCTCTCTCTCTCTTACCTGTCTGCGGAAGGCATCCGGCATGGTGAAGGTGCTGTGGATCCAGCAAAAGGTATTGACCACGTGTGGTGGCACACCATTGACGATGCAGCTGATCGGCTGGCCGACATACTGGGTGGCGGTGATGATCAGGCTGCAGGTGAGCAGCAGCACCGTGGTGAAGGAGTTGTGCAGACGGAAGACGGCATTGTCCGTCTGGATGTCCTGCCACTTGAGGTAGCTCTTCAAGCTACCCAGCAACTTGTACATCTTGGCAGGATATCAAGCAGCGGCGAATCAGGGATCTTGGGATCTTGGGATCACGGAAAAGATATCCTCCGCAGCTCCTCGGGGCAGTGTTCGGTGGAAGAGAGAGTGTTAAGCTTCGAGTGCTGTTGTTTTCAACTTCCTCTTGCCGGTTCGGGTCTTGTTTCGGTTCCTGCTCTCCCTCAGCCTTCGATGCATATCAACTGCAAGTGAGAAATGTAAAATAATTAGCTAAGATTTATTATAATTAATAAGAAAAAAAAAGAATAATTCGAGATAAGAGGCTGCTGCTCCATCAGATACGTTTAATTTGATTTCTGTGTTGAAAACAAAGCAAATACAAGCTGCTGCTATCTGCGGTATCTGTGAAGTACATGGCGCTGATTGGAAAACAAGCGAAGACGAAGACACCTCCTCCACGGCGCAGTTTGAAGTTCGCCGAGGCATCGGGGAGCTGCTTCTGATTGATAAATGTGCAGAGCTGGCGAGTATTTTGGCATAAATCAACATCAACTAATGGAATCTTGAGACGGTTTCAATTTCAATTAAAGCCACATTTCGCAGCGGAGCAGAGCGGAGCTGGAGCTGGATCTCTCTCTCGCTCTCGCTCTCGCTCTCTCGCCAGAATTGATGCGCCATTTAAGTAACCAATTGGCATTTGCTCCACTTGCCTGCTGTGTGGCCCGTTGGATTTCGAGACCGAGACTGAGACCGAGACTGAGCCAGAGACCGAGCCCGTGTTCGGGTCCCCAGTCTGAGGCTTGTCTCTGTCTGTCCGGGAGAACGGCGACACAGAGTATCTCCCAGCATCTGGGGGCAATGCACCTCCACTGGGCACCTCTCTCTCCTGCCTCTCTCTCTTTCTCTCTTTCTATCTCTCTGTGTGTGTCGCGCTTCCCAGCGATCTCTGTGCAACGCATTTGACCCAGGCGCCACTGGGGACCCCGTCTCAATTATGTTAAATCGTTACGGATTCTTCGACTTCGAGGTGTTCGATTCTTCTTACTTAAACTATGTACCTCTGGCAATTATTTATCAATAAAAGATATATACATATATATGTCATGGCAATATCGATGATCTGTATGTTTATTGGAATTTATCGATTTTATTGTTAAATATTTATCGAAAATATACAAAGGTTATTATTTTTTAAAGTTTACTTTTAAATCTTTGATATTAAATAGATAAAAATCAATATATAAGTTATCTTCCTGAAACAAGCACTCTTCCGAGTAAAAGGTTTCTTATTGCGGAACATTTTCTTGGATGTATTATTGATAATTTCGATAAGTCTACGATTTTTGAAATAGATTTGATATTGAGAATGTTATAACATATCAGTACGTTTTCCTTTCGACATAAGTAAACTTCAGAGGTTTCTTATTGTGGAAAATTCGATAATTTTAAACCGTATACATTTTTTTAAATATATTTGATACAACCAAATTATAAAAATCTTTGTGTACATTTTTCTGTGGAAATATGCACACCTTATCTGATTGGATTAGCATTTATCTAGAATAACCATCGATAGTTTCGATAACTCAAGGTTTTTATGAATGAAAATTGATATTTTAACAAAATAATAATATCTTTTATAGCAAGTAATATCTTATATCTGCTTGTAGGTTCATTTCTACCCGAAACAAACCAAGTTCTATTGTAAAATCCAACAACACATTCCATTAGTTCTCATAGATTGCATTCAGCCGAAACTCGAATGCTGCGTCGTCGGCATTCCCATTAAGTGCCTGTAAACAGAAACAAAAAGCTCCTCGGGCGGGCTGCATTTGCACTTGACTAGGCGGCCGGCCGCCTTTTAACCCTCTCTGGCTGCCTCCCTCCCCTCTTAACCCATTCGGTGCATAAATTGCCTCCTTCCTGGGCCCAAAGCCCCAGCTGTATGCGCTTCCTCAACGCTCCGTTGGCTCCGCTGACAATGGCCCACCGCCCACCGCTGGCCCCCTCTCCCCTTAACCCACTGCAGCCCTCCGCCACTTAACTCTCCACACATGTGCACATATATTTCCCCCACACAACATGCTGGCTGGCACTTGTTGTGTTGCTGATTTTCCTTCATTCCGCCAGACATTTTCATTGCCAAGGCCATGGGACCCACCGACTGCAGCAAGTGTTGCTTGCCATCGTCCAGTTTGATGATTTTGGCGCGGATTTTGTTGAAATTAAGCTGTGCAAATTGTCATTTGCTTTGGATTGGTCGCCAGGTGTGGAAATGACACGGAAAACGAGGGGAAGCTCCCTAGCTAGGTGTCAGCTGCACCAATTGTTTTGCAAAAAGGTCACCGCAATTGCATTCAAACGTGCTTTTAAACCTGCTTTGTTGGCATCTAGTTTTATATATTCTGCTGTTTCTCTAATGGAAATTGCATATTTATCATAACTGGAATAAATGTATAACAGAGAGCAGGGTTTTAACTATTTGAACTATAAAACTAATTCTGAAGCAATATTTAAAACTATAATTAATCATTTGCTGAGGGTTTTCCATACTACAAAAATACTAAAATAAACTTTAATATTTCAAAGGTACCCAGGTTCATCTTGTTAAGTTTCTTTAACAAAAGTTCAATAATAATCTTTAAAGTTTGCTTTTGTTGCCTTAGAAATACTAAACAAAAATACTACAGAAATACCAACATATATTAAAATCTATTAAAATCGTCAAGTTTAAACTGGTTAAGTTTTTCGTAGCAAAAGTGCAATAATAAAAGTAGAATTAAATTAAAAAAAATATCTTAAAATAATCCCTTCAATATGCTGTACAAAATCTTTACAACTTAAAAATATTATATAGAATTTGTTCCTATTCCAAATCTCTTTTATAGCAATTAATTCAAGTTAAGATTAAGCAAAAAGAAAGCGTTTGCTTTTAGCACTTCACCCAACCACCTGGGATCTTGCTATATTATTTTCTTGCTGCCTTTGCAATGCTTTCACATTTTTAGCGGCTGTTTCATTTGGCAAATAAATTTAGCACGCTCGCTGTTGTTGTCACCTGTGTGTGTGCTTTTAATTTTTATTTTTTATTATTTTTTTTTTTTTTTGCTCGTGTCTGTCGTTTAGTGTTGTTTGCACACACTTTGTTGCTGCTGCTCATGTCGGGTCTTTTAAAAGCTTTAACATGCTTAACCTTAACATGAATGCAAACAGCGCACGAGAGCTGCGATTGCAATTGCAATTGCAATTGCAATGCCAGTTGCATTCGGAATCTCTGCTGCATTTACTTTATTCGTATTTCGTACTAGAGTCTGTGCCTTTTGAAGTTGTGACGTCACCGGGGACAGACAGAATGACAGAGTGACTGAGTGACTGACTTAATTGCATTCGCCGCTGTACGAGTTGTACTCCCAAAGAGCTCGGTTTATTCATTTTCATTAGGGTTTGGTTTGGGTTTGGGTTTGTTTTGTTATTTGGTTAGCAGCTTGTCACCAGAGCGGAAGTCGCCCTTCGGGGTGTGTTACGTGCTAGCGATGGCATTTGCCAAAAAGCACGACTCACGGACAGCGTCTCAGGAAATGCCAAGCCGACGAGATCACTCGCTGTAAGCGAGATTACTCGCTGGAATTAATATAAACTTGTTAATTGTTCTAAAAGCGTTATATTTAGAATTCGCTTGCCTATGAGGTGACACCTTTTTCTAGGAAAAGTGTACGTAAATATTAATGCCTTAATTAAATCTAAATACCAAACAGACAAGACTACTCGCTGCAGCCAAGATTACTCGCTGGAATTAATACAGACTACTAAAATATTCTAAAAGCATCACAAAAATTAGCTTGCCTATGAGGTGACACCTATTTATGGGAAGAATTTTAAGCTTAACTTAAATATTGATGCTTAAATTAAATCTAAGTGTCAAACAGAAGAGATCACATTATATTACTCGCTGAAACCAATAAAGACAAGTAAATTATTAAAAGCGGGAAAGGAATACTAAGCTCAGCTTCAATAAAGATGCCTAAATAAAACCCAACAGAAAATATAGGTAAAAATACCATATTTCTCCTATTCAAAATCTTCTTTTCTAGTCCAATACTGATCAATACTATCGCCTCACGCCGCCATCTCTGGCGCTCTATGTACGCGACAGCTGGCCCTAAAATAAGCCGGTCGGTCATCCCACTCCATCTAGTAGTAACTTTGCATGCAGTCGCTGGGGAGGATGGCCGAGGATCAGGCCGTGGAGAGCGGAGAAACCGCAAAGTAGCGTGCACTTAATAGGGATACTCAGGGTGGTATGTGTATGCACTCGGAAAAGGGAAATTGAGAAAGCGAGGTACTAGTTAGTAGAAGCCTCCACGTCTTCTTCGCGGAGACTTTTTCTCCGGTTCGGTTGGCTTCTCTTCTGATTGGAGACACATGCTCAAAAACAATGAGTGGCTACTGTTCTGCGTCACCTAAATTGACCATTTCCGCTTGGAGGGGGGAGGAATGTGTGGGGGGGGGGATGTCTCTGAAAGCGGAGAGACGGGATGCCATAGATGTCGCCGAACCCGGCCAGACTACAGACATCTAAGGTAAGCCGATGCACCGTAAAAAAACAATCAATCAGATCTTTGTTTGGGTCAAGAAATTTTATGTCTTTTAAAGCTTTAACTTTAGATCGATTTATATCTCAAATATATGATTATCTTTAGTTCTAAATTACATTAAGATTTAACCAGTTTCCAATCTTTATTTTCTGTGTAGACGCACAACAAAAAATGATGACGGGCCAAGAGATTCGTTGGAAATAATGGTGGAAACGATGAAAAGAGGGGAGCTAATAGGAGGAACATCAAAGAGGAAAATGTTTAGAAGAAACACAAGAAGCAGGAAGATCGGTGGAGAAAGGGGGAAGCCTATTAAAGCGTTTGGGTGGGAAAAATATCAGCTCTCCGTGGGGAAGTAAAAAATTATTTCAAGGCGGGGACAAGATGTTAATTGTAGGAACAGGATAGGAGAGGGGAAATCAAATAAGAACCGGAAAGATATTGAGTTTGGGAAGAAGGGAAAGGCAAGACAATTGCTGAGGTGGCCAAGATTGGGAAAATAAAACAAGAGAAAGAATAATGATAGGAAGATTTCAAAGAAAAATAAAGATCTTTGAAACATTAACCAGAAGAAAGGGAACGAAGAACGTAACAAAGACACATAATACTCAAGAATATACGGAACCCAATTAACTCTTGGTGTCCTCAGTCACCTTGAAGATCATTTACAATCTTTAGATCTCTATAAAATGGAATATGTTAGAGCTACAGAAGAATCCCATTGATGGATTATTTATAATAACAAAGAATCTTTGAAGCCCCAAAATCCTTTAATATCTATTTAATGTAAACAGATGAATGTGTAAAATCAAATATATTTATGTGGCAGGGTATATTATTAATCTATAATCTGAATTCAAATATAATAATAATCTTATTTTAATCTTGATTGATCCTTGATTTTATATAATATTTTTGAGAGAACTTTGAGCAACTATAGATCCTAAGAATAAAAGGGATTTCAGGTAACTCTTGGTAAAACATAACGATCTATAAGGCTTGAAAATCTAAAGAATAGTTTTATGAATCAAAGATTTCTTCAAAGCACAGAAGAGAATCTCTGGGATACAAAATTTAAATTAATAAAAGATCTTTCTAAAACATACAGATATACAACCCCGTAACCCTTGGTATCACATAACGATCTCAGAGGCTTAAAAATCCTTTTTAAAACGGTTTCAAAGATCTCTTTAAAGCTCTGGGACGAATCTTCCCATTCTAATATAGTAATTAATCAAAGATCTTTATAAAGTATGCAGGAATATAGCCCCTTAACCCCCGATGATCACATGACCAATTGGCTCAAATGGCTGCTAATCAAGGTAATCAAAGTACCGCCTCAAGGCTGACATGGCGCGTCAATCTAGGGGGGAGATTATACAACTAAATCCGCGCTAGTCGCTCGCTCCGTCCCTCTCGCTCGCGGCGAAAGCTCGGCTCAAAAGCTCGTCGCCAGCTTTCCGGTGGGAGAATGCATTTTCTTATTCTTATTCTTTGCCACGCTTGTTACATGTACTTCTTATTTAATTAAGAAATTTTTGGGTTTAGTAGACTTACGCAGAGTACCGTTCGCTGGGGCGCCCTCTCTTTATCGCCTTCCTGCTCCTTGTAAGCTCGGCTTTGTTGTTGTTTATTCTTAATATTGTGTTTTTTGTTGTTGTCACAGCATGGCGCGCGCGGTTAGATGTATGTGTGCGAGCGAGTAAACGAGTGAGTGTCTGTGTGAATGGTATTTGTTTGTGTTTGTTCCCGTCGCCTGCTTCCTCTTCTTCTTCTCCAGCTTCTCCTGCCTCCACTTCTTCTTGCTCCTCTCGGTTTTTGTGTGTTTTTCGAATCAGCTGCCAGGTGGCCGTAGAATTAGCATGGAACAGGTTCGCTACGGTTCTACATTGGCTCTCCTCCTGATTATTTTCATTAAAAAGAAACACCCAGCGGAACGGGGCAGGGTGGCGGGGGAAATCTCAAAATTAAACCGCGCACACAGCAAACTCAAACAAACAACAAAAAAAAAAAATAAAAAGAGGAAACGCTAAATGCGCAAGGAGTTTTCGAGTCGTCACAATGCAGAAAACGAATTATATCGCACAATAAATGCCGTTTGGCGAACGCAGCACAAAATTATTATTTTTCTCGGATTTCGGATCGTATATAGTTTCGGTTTCGGTGTTGTCTTTGATTTTTCCAGCTCCGTGTGCGTTTTCTCCGTTTTTTCGGTGTTTTTTCTGTTTTCGAGTCGCCGTCGCCGTCGACTGCCGCTTGGTTTTGGTTTCACATGCGCCCGACTCAAATCAAACTCAACGCTCGGCGCTCAGCGTTCAGTGCTCAGTGCTCGGCGCTCGCGCTCTCTCTGCACTCCGCTCGCTTGAGCCGCCGTCGCTCTCGCTCACACACTTTGAGTGCGTTTGAGTCGCTCTCTGTCTCTCACGCGCTATCTCTTCTCTGGTATCTCCAGCTTGCACTCTCTCTGTGCCGCTCTCCTCTCTCCAACTCTCTCTCTCTCTCGGTGAGCACGCTATATTTGTTTATTTAAACGAATTAAGCCTTAAATTAAACTGATCGCTAGCAATGAACTAAAATTGGAGCAGCAATTGCCCAGGAGAAATACGTATACGTATTGTCCCATACACCCCCACACAGCCCCCCCCTCTTGAGCGCCCTTTTGTTACCTTTCCTCTACTTGCCTGGCCGCTTTTTTTGATTCCGCTTTTGTCCACTTATTTCCATTCTTTTTGGCCAACTTTTCTTTTGTTTGGCTTTTCGGGAAGTTATGAAAAAGTAAGGGAAATCATGAAACTCCATTCTCTGCCAGTGCACAGGAAGAAAAATGCAGTTACTCTCTCTTTTATTGTTATTAATTCTTTAAGTATTTAAAACATACAAAAATCCCTTTTAAAAATATTTAACAGCTGAAATAACACATTTCTTTCAGTGTACATCAGTGGCCTAAGAAATACTCTGCAATCTGCGGGCTTATGGCGGTGAGCTCATCTTAAAATTAAAGATGCATTAATTAGAAACAAACCTGATTTTGGAATAAGACAGATAAATACAAAATAATATATGATATTTTGGGGGGAATTCGGGGCAAAACTAGAAAGTTTCAATGGTTGATAAAAAATAAAAAAGCATTCTTAAAGTTTCAGACCGACTGATCATTAATTGGATATCGAATATCTTTTGATTGATAGTTTGAATGCATATTCAGAGAAGATATAGCAAAGTAAACTAAATTGAAGAACACAACTTTTGATCCTTTATATTCAGAGCTTAGAGTTTTCAAAACATTTTGTCAAACGAAATATAGTTTCGAACTGAAAGTACCATTATACCAAAGATTTTCTCGTCTAAATCTCACCATTTACCCATTTAATTTTTATATCATCAAGGAATTGCAATTTTCTAGCTTCAGCATATTCGATTCCCGGGATTCCCAAGATAGATCAGATTCTGTTAGGAACGTGCTTCTTCTCGAAAACCGTCTGATATTGGATCCCCGTTTGAGCTGACTCTTTCGGCGTGTGCGCACACTTTGTTCTGTCAGTCAGACAGTCAGTCAATGAGGCAGTTAGTCAATCGGCCAACCATTATGCCCCTCAATATGGGCGGCTCTCGAGTTACAGTTATGTATGAGCCATATGTATATCGGAATATGCTATACATATGTATTTCGGATCGCCGAGAGTGCTTGCCATTGCAACCGCATTTAAGCCCGATTCCAATCGAGTCAAGCTGAATCCCTTCCCGTCCCTTTTTTCGCCCCTTTGCAGGTTTTGTCTTATGTTTCGGCCAGTGGCGGGCCTAAAGGGGTTTTTGGGGGTCTCAACTTTATAGAGATTTTAGGAAAATTCAAATTAAAATGAAGCTTAAGTGTATATCACTAATTAAATTGATCACAAGCAGCGATATCTTTTTAAAAATGAAGCTAGTTTTAACAACAAATTATAATGTTTAAAGGAAGATTGTAATGCTCTAACTCTCTGAGACATATTTAGAAATTTTACATAATTTTTTCCTAAAAATATTTCTAAACTCTACCTCTGCTTCCTGGCCCTAAAGAAATCGGTCGTGTCCCCATCCCCATCCCCCATCCACATTTGTATCATGCGGCGAGTTCGTGTTGCCTTTAATTTAAAATTAAGGTATTTTCGGGCTCGTTCGTCTTGACATGGTCTTTTTTATGGGGCTACAATAAACTGCGCACTTTCTGGCATACAAAAAGAAATCAAAACCCGAAGCCACAAAAAAAAATTGAGACAAAAAAAGTGAGAGAGCTTGGAAAAAATGTTAAGTGCGTTGTCATTGCCACGGACCTGAGAAGTAAGTAAATGGAGCCTCGATTGAAGTTTGGAGTTGTTCAGAGTTGGAGGTATTATGGATACAATCTACGATTGGGGGATATAACCCACGCACGTTTGTGCGGGTAACACTCTTAAGCTCAACTTAGGAGATACATCTTGATCCTTTACAGAATTACTATGTTCAAAAATTATTAAAATTAATTAGCATTTATTTAGTATTTAGTATTTATCTAGTCAAAAGCTTGCAAAGCAATAAAGAATTTATTTCCGGTACATAAAGGAAAATAATTCTGCTTTTAAATCTGAAAATAAAATATTTATCCATCAAAATATAATTTTTGGAATATGTTTTTAAATTTTGAAAAAATATTTTAAAATATAAATGAAATTGCATCCTTAAAATGAAAAACAATTTAAAGAAAAAGTTATGTTTTAAATTTTAAGGTTCATGCTATATTTTACTTTTAATAATACTAAATTAAATGTTTACATTTCTATATTTTTTGTTAATGGGTCCCTTAATAGGTAATATTTGTAATTTTTTTCTAAAAAAAAAAGTATGTAAAAATATAAAATTAAAACTACTTAATAAGTTAAATTAACATCAACAATTTTGTCCACAAACTGTACCCACGATAAACATTGTACCGCAAAACATGCGTGTGGTGGACAAAGGTAAAGGTATCGGTATCTTTTGGTGGCTCCTCACCTGGCCAAGTGTCACGTCTGTCGCAATCTGGCCATTAACCACACGACCCTCCGCCCCTCTTGGCACGCCACCTCGCTGCGGCCAGGTATCGTGGCGGTATCGATACCGATGGTTGTACGTGAGCGAGAGCACGAACCGCCGACGTTGATTTATCTCAGTGTGTTGCAACTGCAACATGGACCATCTATACTCTTTCACTCTCTCTCCAGCACTCAGAGAATTCGCTCTCCGTCTCTCTCCTGGAATTGCTCTCCCAGCGAGAGAGGATGCCAGAAACTCACTCATTTGTGCAATTCGCTCATCTGCAGCAGCTGCTCCTGTTTTTTTGCCACTTCCTTTTCGGGTTGCTTCCTTAAAAGAGGCGAATAAAAGAGGAAGAGGTGGAGGGAGAATAAAAAAAACAGACGGAGGGTGAATTGAGGTAGGGGGTATCGAAGAGGGGGTTGCAGATTCCTTTTATGTCTGGCCCATTCTACACAGAGAGAAACAGAGAAGATCGATCATTATATTTTATATTTATAATCAGTTTACATATTTTCATAAAAATGTATAGTATTTAGTTAAAATTTAAAAATATTTTCGATTTTCCTTGGAAGATCGGTAAACTTGAGCGGTTGAGTGGAAAGTACTAGAAGACAGAAGGCAAATCTGCAAGCCAGGGACCCCAGCATCCCGTTAAAGATCCCAAGAATTCTATATATAGCATGAGCCCGAGCATCTGTTTTCAAGAACTCGAAGATCGTCAATGTCCGCGGTACGGGAATTCATCATGTAGGCTGGCGAAGAATCATCTAGAGGTGCTTAAAATAGAGTTCCTTTTGGGTGAAAACGGGGGAAAACAAGGCCATGACACCTCTGGAACGATCGTTAAAATTTTCCAAGAAAATATCAGTTCGTATTAGTTCCGTTCCGAAGAGTATCTTCCAAAACTTGTGCATAATGTTATCTCTAACTCAGCCATGAATGATTAGAAGCAGTAGAGTATTCAAACACTCGAATTTGTATCATGTAGGATTAATGGTATCATTAATATATTGAAAACTAGAAAATCCTACAAAGTGCCTTTAAAATCTTTATGATGTTCATAAATGTTTAACCATTTTACGAGCCATTTATCTTCTACAGAATGCATCAACGAACATTCAAATGTATTTCTTCATTTTATTTAATTGACCTTTGCAGCCTCTTCAATTGTTTTACATATGCCCAACTCTGCTTTCGAAATCGGTCATTAAGCGATCAATTTGACGAACATAAAGAGTACATTGACTTAACGCCAAGTGATCTTTCCACGCATTCCGCAATAGAGCTATAGAAATTACCCGAAATACGATCTTTAAAGGCATTTAAATGGATAGGAGTTCTCCCCCATGTAGCATGTAGCATATAGCACTTGACTTTTTTCTACTACTCCTCCCCCGGATCTTGCCCCTCGATGAAGATCATGTCCATAATGAGGTGGAAATTCGTGTTTCCACAAGTGCGGATCACAATGACTCAATGCCAGAGACTGATGGACGAGCGATCGTTGTGAAATGTTCTCCCTGCTGGCCACGAGCCGTGCATTCCAAAGTACGGATGTATATGGGCTCGAAACAAGAAAGCCTGGCTTGGCTTTCAATTACCAAGTCGTGGGCTTGGCTTGAACTGGCTTCTTTTCAAGCGATTGGGTGACGGAGGGTGGTGGTGGTGGGTTCGGATCGGGCTTGATCGGTTGACAATGCCAGTTCTTCGGGCGCGCTCTTTCGCTCCTCGCGAAGAATGGAAGAATCGTATGGAAGAATCAGTGGGAGAAGCGCAGAATGAAGTTGAATGCCCTCGTTTTGGCTTGGAGTTGCCCACTTCACGGAAAAAGAACCAGATTGTGGGGCGGCACCTTGGGGAATCGAAGCTACGAACACCCTAAAAGGCCCATTGTATTTCCAAAAATTATTCTCTGATAAGAAATTTAAAATTTTTCAAACTTTGCTTTGCCTGTTTTGTTTTTATTTTACAATTCCTTTGAAAGGCAGCCGCCTACTCAGCTTGATTTTAAATAATTTGAAATTTCCCCCCTTCAAAAAGTCGTTATACCCGCTTGGGTGAGGGTATTTAAAACCACCTAAGAAAGCATACCAAAAATGCCAACCGAAGACCTCAAGTTGGGAAACAAAACAGAGAAGAACAAAGAGCTGAGCTCGGTCGCTTTTGTATCTGTGTATCTGTATCTTTGTATCTGTTGCCTATGTGAGCGTGTTTGCTCGCCAGCGTCACGTACAAAATACCTTACCTGTTGCTGGCTGCACAACAAGTTTCAGGTGGGGTCAGCGCCGATAACCGATAAGTGATAACCCCGGCCCCGATTGCCGATTAACGATAGCGAGGGCGCCAGCGCAGGACGTACGATAGCTGTATCCCATAGCTAGACCAGCTAGCCCTAGGAGTTAGCCCTAACCCTGCTGCCTGGCAACCGGTTTCCACTGCCAACACCAAACAAGTCAGCAGCGAAGACAAGTAAGAGAGAGAGGGAGAAAGAGAGAGAGCCAAGTCACCGTCAGAGATGCCAAAATGAATTGGGCTATAATGTAGTACCAAAAAAACCCTTCAAGCCAGTTGGATCTAGCTTAAAGCTAGTAAAAAAAAAAAAAAAAAAAAAAAAAATGGTTCCTTATGTTTTGGTTAAGCGGATTGAAAGATTTAACAGTAGTGATCATAGAATTTAAACTATCTGTATACCTGCCTTAATTTCTACAATATAAATTGGGTTTGAAAAATACGTTTTGAGAGATCAAATTCCACCAAATCCCGAGAGGAGAGGAGTATTTTAAATGTATTCTTTCTAAAACTAGTTTCAACTCAAATACCTATAACAATTTTCGAGTTATAGTAGTAACATTTTTCAAAAATACTCCAAAATATCAAACAAAAATTCGATGGCGACCCAATTGACCTACGCTTGACCTCTGCAACCAGTTAGGTCTGGCTAGAAACGAGCCAAGCTGGCCAGCTCCCTCTCTCTCGGCTCTCGGCCGTCGCCCTCTATCCCCCTCACACCTTGGCTTGGCTTGCGGGCCCAGTGAGTGAATCGAAACGAATGGAACGGTGGAAACGAAGCGAAGTCACAGCACCGTTTCAGTCCCAGTACGGACTTGGCATTTGCTGACGACGCTGACAACTAAAGCAATACTCGATACTTAATACCCTGGACTACTCGCCCGTGACGCAATGACCTCCTCTCCACCGGGCGCTCTCCGCTCTCCCCTCATGATGACGGGGAGCCTCCTGCTCTTGCTCCTGGGCCTGCTGAGCCTACGGATGTCCACGGTGGCCGCCATCGACTGCTACGTGTGCGACACAAGCGACACAGAGCAGCCGTTCCAGTGCGGCGAGTGGTTCGAGCGATACGACGAGCCGGACATCCAGCCCCAGAACTGCTCCAGCGTCCATGGAGCCCAGTTTTGCGTGAAGCACGTGGGCCGCTTTGAGGGCGGCATCGGCGCCAAGCGCTTCTGCAGCTCCAAGGATCTGGGCAACTACTGCGACTATGTGCGGAACAAGGGCGACCGCATGGACTACCGCAGCTGCATCTACACGTGCGACACGGACGGTTGCAATGCGGCCGATGCGGTGGGCAACGGTAAATGGGGTGTGGTCGCCGCAGCAACAGCGGCGCTCCTCACTCTCACTCTCACTTCATTGGCGCGGTGAGAGAGATGGAGAGAGAGAGAGAACGTGAGAGCGGGACGATCAATCAACAAAGCTTTGTAAACAACATACTGAAGCCGCATCACAATTTTTTTTTTCGTAGCCCTTAAGCCTCTGTTAATTGTAAGTTGTAATAAAAAAACTGACACAAACAAACACACAATCTAGTATAGAGAAAATCACAAAAAAAAAGAACACACACAAAACCAAAAACAACAACAAACCACGAAAGAAGAAGCAAAAAAGAATTGAGAAAAACCTAACACAAAAGATGTTTTCATTTGGGGGCCTGGAACGAGCTGGACTTGAAACGAAGGCCGAGAGCGGGGAATGTTTGACAGCGGAACAGTGGCGAGCGCAGGTGAGATGAATGCAGAGATAGCTACATCTACAGATGCTCTCTCGCACTCAATTCTTCTCGAGCGTGAGCCTCGCTCACTCTCTCCAAGCCACGCTTGCGCAATTTGAGTGCTTTTCGAATTTGTCGAGCATTAGTTTCTAGAAGAAGGTAATACATGAATTTCACCATTATTTTTAAGGTGGGCTCAGAAGAAAGCCAGACAGAATACATAAATATATTCCTAAGGGCATTACAATAGTGTTTTTATTGATCTCCAAAGCGTTTTTAAGGCTGTCTAAGAATATATTTTGTAGATTTTCAAATAGCTTTAGTTTTATATTCATAGAGTTTTGCTTTTCTTCTAAATCTCTTTAAGATTTCATAGAAATTGTATTATAAAAAAATATTATTAGGATATCAATAATGTACGATTCTTTATAAATAAGGTCTCTTTTAAGATCACAGTAAAAATAGTAATAAATTTGATACCATTTATGGGTACCTTGCATCAGAAGTATAATCGAATACTCGATTAATTGATGCTGCCCCAAAATGGTGCAACCCTCGACCTGCTCGAGGAGCACCTTGACAGCTCAAATAGTCGGATCTTTGATCGGCAACTGTGACACAGTTTCGTGAGATCTAAGCTCTGAGTTCCAAGTTCTGAATCCCCCACGGAATGGGGGATACACTTGGAATAAATTTAAGCAGAAATTATAAAAATATGTATATTAAACCCCATAAAATTATAAGCTTATAATGGAATCTTGATATGATATGATAGTTGATCTAGAAATATCATCAGTAACTTTTCTCTTTATGATTTTAAAAAGAAATATCAAGAAATATTAATATTTTAAGTTATTTAGATTTAATTCCTATTTTTTAACAATATTTCGCTCTGTGTGCGGTTGAAGATCAGAGATCTGTCGACCTCCGATTGAACGGCGAAGGCAATCAATCGGAATTGGATTTGACATTCCTCCGTTTGGCAATTGGACGAGATCATTTAAGCCAGCTCAATTTGCGGCTGATTGATTAAGCTCAAAGAGAGCGCAACCTGGTTCCCGTGGACGCGACACGCTCGTAGTCCCCATACTACCGTACGTACTCCCCATGCAGACAGTTCAACGGACGGACAGGACGGACAGGCAGACGGACAGTTGCGTAATTGCTTAAATTGAAAGCGCCTTGAGGCGCTATCATCATTGGGCATGCGACACTAATTCGCGCTGGCCACCGATCTCGGTGACAGAGCCAAGAACCAGAATAAGTACACCATAACGACGATGTACACCAATAAAACCGGAGATCAACGATCTGAGAGATACTCAAGCTATATGTTATATAGAAGAGAAAATGAGAACAAATAAATTTGATCTTATTTTGAGACTGAAAGTACTCTCTTGACATACAAAAACTAATATAACATCTTCTTAAATGGTAAATTACTAATTTTAATATTTTGAGAAACTAATGTGTAAAATAGTATATATTTTTTAAGATTTTTCCGGAGTGGCAGAGAGGCATCCGAGACAGTCTTCGAGCACATTTTTTAATCGCATCGTGTCGATGCTTTATCAGCATTTCAACTGTCACATTTGCCCTGTCTCCTATCAATTTCGAATTCTACCCCTCCGCCTCGAAAGATTTCCAGGGGAAGAAAGAAAATAAAAAACAAATTCTATTTGATTCGAAACGAACATAGAGATAGGAACGAAGGTTGCCTGCAGGTTGATTGAGGGGTGTTATGGTGTTAAATGGGATGGATCCCCACTGAAAGGTGGGGTTAAGTCGTCAAGTCCAACTCTAAGCATACTTTATGTATTTATTCCCAGGCTTTTTTCATCGATGATTATGGAACCATCACATGGAGGTCTTGACTCGGATTGCGTAATTTAAGAAACTTTTGTGATTACAAAAATATATTTTCAAATTTATTATCAACTTTGTAAAATCTGGGGTCAATAGCATTAAAAAACTGATGGAAAAGTTTTGTAAACAAAGTTGTAAGGGATTTCCTGTATATAAATATGTATGTAGAGAGATATACCTCGTATCTAGGGAATTTTCAGAAAGAGATCTCTCTGCTTGCCAGATGTTCAAGGTCATTGTCAAGAGCAGAAAACCGAAATATAAATAAATCACAGATCAGATCAGAGACTTGCAGCATATGGAAAATTCTCTGGCATTTTCCAGCATTTTCGAAAAAACGTGTGCGGTGTGGCACACAGGGAACAGCAGGAACAGCAGGAGTGACGGTTAAGGGAAGGGCATATAGAGAGAGGCAAACCGAGGAACAACCCCTAAAACAAAGTGGTCAACCCTGAAAATCCGAGCTGAATTCATGAATTTCAAATGGAATATGCATTCGCGTCTGCTTCCTGCCAAAGTTGTCCTTGTGCTGCGACGCGAATGCTGCGTCATGAGTCCTTATTTTGGGGGTGGATCTCTCCCACCCATCAAATCGTGGCACATAGAGAGAGCGTATGAGAGAGAGCGGTTGAGAGAGCGAGCTGTGAGCAGCGAGCACGTCATATCCTGTTCCTGCTTGTAATTCTCTTCCTGATTCTGCTCTCAGGACTCAACTCGGAATGCGAATCCCACTCGAACTGACCTACGCGCCGAGATTTTTGCGTCATTCGCGGAAGCAAGCAGGAAGCAAGGACTCGCCAGATGACGACACAAAGGAGCACAAAGAACGCCAGCTTTCCTTCCTTGTTTTTGGTGGAAAATGCGGAAAATGGCCAACAACAACGAAGGTCGTTCACACGGGAAAATTTATTCATTAAAGGGAGGATTCTCAGGAAGAGAAAAAGGTTTTCAAGCATAAATGTTTGTGAAATTTTGTTGGGGTTTTGATTTTTAAGAACTAAGCTTTATCAAGCTGAAAGTAATATTTTAGAAAGTTAATATTTCCAAATATACTTACAAATCCTTAAAATATTTATTTATGTTTTACAATATTGTACAAATTCTGATAATCAAACTTTTCTTAAGTTTCCAGAATTTTATTTTTGAATTTCTCCAGACCCTTGGATTTTCCCCTAACTTTTTGTTTAAGCTTAAGCGTTCTTGGCTTAAAGAATTTTCTGTAACTTATAAGTATATATATATCATATCATATATATCATTTATATCCCAATCTTTTAACTACAAAATAAATCCCACAACTTTATAGAAAACCCCCTTCTCGTGGACAATTATCTTGAAACCAAATCACGTGGTAGGAAGTTACGGGAAAAATTCGAATAGCAAATGAGCCCCGGACTGAACTTCTCTAAATTGCTAATAAATCGCCACAAATTGGGACTTGTCTCATATAATTGGGGGACCGTGCACTCGTAGCACTCCGTACAGTCCGCCTCCCAGGACCCCGTTCCCTTGTGGGCTTACGGCGGTGTCTGCTAATCCGCACAAATTAAATGCAATTGAAATAAATTTGCATGGCAAGAGATTGGCAAATAAATGTATGCAACAAGTGTCCCAATTGCATACAATTTATTGGCAACAAATATTCCAGCCAGTTCATAATAATAGAGCTCTCAAAAGGCCCTCGATTTCGAACCGAAAAAAAGAAAAATGAATAAGAAAAGAGAGGAAATTCCAGGCAGCTGCAAAAGTTCACAAGTGTTAATTGTCGCCTCAATTTGGATAATTGATAAGGTATTCTCGAGGGGCAGTCTAGACTGCACATTATGTGGCATCAATGGGAGAGGTTATATCGGTTACAAGGTAAGCCAGGTGCCTCTGCGCCTCTGACCATGCTTCCAGGTATATCAAAGTTCCACTATACCAAATTTCAGGTTAGTTGCACAGCAGGAGCACCTCTATAACACACACTCTCCCCCCACTGCGACAATCTCGAACTGGAAACACGCAGACAACTCAATAGAACAAGTCACAAGAGTTACAAAAAGGAAAACAAGAATACTTGGCATATCCAAACGAGAAGCGGAGACAACCAAAAGTCCATTTCGATCTCCAAATTCGATCTCATAAATGTTAACGGTCATTCACCAGAGCGGGTAGAGTGGAAACAACAATGGCAACAAAAGCAACAAAGACCAAAAAAAGAAAACAATGCCAAAAATAGGGGGGAAATAATATATGTTGTTGAAGTCGAAGTGTTGAATATCCTAACAAAAATATATATTTAAGGCAAGAATTTATTATGAAGGCAATTAGAGTTTATTATTATTTGTGTATCATATTAATAACGAATTGTTTTATTTATTTATTATTTTAAAAACTTCCTTTTTAAATAGGTTTTATGCCATCAAAATATTGATAACTAAAATAAAATTATTTTGAAGTTTATACCCAATAAATTAGTACAAACTTTTGACGATTAAAGAAAGCCGTTATTTGATTTATTACTTTCTACAAAATAAAACCTTCATTCACATTTATTCTTTACTTTGTTAAAGAATTAATTAATTAAAGAAAACCCCTTAAACTGTATGTAATTGAAATACTATATTAAGATAATACATCAAACAAAACTTGTTATAAAATTATTAAATAAAAGTCTTACAAACCTCATGCCAGAACCTATAGACTCTCCCTCCTTTGCAGGGCAGTGACAGAGCCAAGCCACATTATTTATTATTTGATATATTCGATAGCTGGGCTCTTTTTGCTGGCCAAGCGAAAGAAATCACTTGATATGCGATACAGAATAAAGCAGAACAGACCCAAATCGAGTTTGGTTCTGACCAAAAAATATGGAGATCTCGCTCGCGCGAGGCGACAAAAGGCGACAAGAAATAAACCTGATCGGGCGGCATCTCAGCCAGACTCCGACTCGGATTTAGATACAGATTGAGACCGAGACAGAGATATAGATATTCCCCTTCTCTACTATCGCTTGAAAGTTAAACTTTTGTGTTGGCCGCCAGGCTGGTTGGCATTGACCGCAAACCATCAAAGTGATATCTTGTCAGCTACACAGAGGCGAAATTGAATGAATATATATAATGCTTGTCAAAATTTTATTTAAAAAAATATATAATTGTTCAAGTTGAAAGTCAAAAAGTCAAAAAGAGAGAAAGCAAACTTCGAATGTATCTGAAATACTTGTAATTTAAATCCTTTTTTATATATTATATATTCTATAGAGAATTGTATCTAATTAGTCTCTGTGTACAATCATTAAAAGCTTTACTGATGGCTTAGCTGCTTAGCTGCCACTTTCGGTGGCAGTTAGGTGTCATAACTAGCTTGCCATTACACCTCTCGGTGAGTGGGGCAACGTCTCCGATTTGGCAACAGTTGCCAAAACCAAGTGCAAAATGTGTCGGCCCCAAAAGCTGACTCGTACTAATTGATAATTCTGCTAAAAACAACAGCAAAAAATAACTAACCAAATACGGGCCTGGCTATGACAGAGCGGAATGTGTTAAATCTCAAAATATGCGCGGTGTTATCTGTGGGAATCGGTCTTACTTACTTTATGTACTTATATTTTAAATAATTAACCAGCTTATGAGTCCAAGAAACCCTGTTTAATGATTGGCCTTGGTTCACATTGTGTATGCTATCGGGCATCTTTACACTACTTACTAGACACATATATGGGTTATCTGCAGCACTCAACCACAACTCAGGATCTGTTGATGGTAGAGCAATGAAATGTCTCATGGGTCTAGAAAAGATAACGACTTGGCAGTGTCAATCACTCAGCTGGCTGGGTTCGGTATACAACCTGAGATAACTCGATGCGAACTGATGCAAACTCATTGGAATTTCTTAGGATACCTTTTATAGGGTTTCCCTTATAAACTTAAAGATATTTTAGCACCTTTCCAAGGAATATTATTAAAGCATAATAAAAGTATAGTATATACAAATTCTGTTCATAGATCATGGAGTCCAACCTCAGTTATCTCGGGATCTCCTGATGCAAACCTATTGAAAATTCCCAGACAGGGGCCAGAGACAATGACCCAGGCACTCAGCTAGACAGTTTTACGGGGTTCGGCCTGACAGCTAAGAAACACTTTCGAAACCGCAGCGGATGGCTTTAACTGGGTCACCAAACCGCAGTCGCCACTCGTTACAAAAATAAAAAAAAAAAAAGCACGAAAGTTTTTGTGTTGTATATTTTTTTTAACCAAACGAGAAATTACCGTTCGCTGGCAGCCATTTTGAGACCTGGCCCCAAAAAACCTGTTGCCTTTAAATCGCAGTTAAACAAAGCAAAGTGTCGCTTAAAAATAAATATATTTAAAAATGAAATGGTCGTAAAAAAAAAATAAACGAAAACAAAAAAAAAGGGATAATTAATTGCCTAGCGTTAATTGAAATGAATAAATTAAGTTAAACAGGCAGCTTGGCCATCTCCGAAGTGCTTGGGAGTTGGCCAACACCGTTGGCTCCCACATTGGGCGGCGTGGTGTTGCCCGCCGTGGACGGCCCAGGATGCCGGAGGTGGAGCAGGGGCGAGTCCACGGTGTCCAGGCCGCAGATATTTGGATATCGGACCTTGGTGGACGACGAGGGAGGCGCTGTGCCCAGGTCTCGGTAGGCGTTGATATCGTTTTCGTGGTCGGGATTGGGAAACTCGCTGGCCAAATGGTAGATGACCTTCTTGAACAGGAACTCGGACAGGTTGGTGCGCAGGAAGAAGAGGAACATCCAGTTGGAGAAGTTGCACTTGTCAATCACAGCCGAAAGTTCTTTCTCGTCCAGTCTTCCGGGCTTGGCCCAATACAGAGACCAGCGGGTGAAGGTAACGCTGGTGGAGAAAGGAAGAGGTTTACAAAGGGTTACAGAGGTTATAGGTTAAGGTTCAGGTTCTGCCGATCTGGTTCAAAATATCAACTTACTTTCTATAGAAACACAGCGTAAACAGTCGCCAGATGAGGCCCAGCACAGTGACCACCAAAAGGAAGGCGTACCAGAACCACAAAATAGTATAGATCTTCTCATTCATAATGTTCAAAGCCATTACGCAGAGAGTGTCATGATCCTGGAGCGATCCGGAGGCACCGAACTTGTGGAACCGGCACTTCGTGACCTTGGGAAAGACCAGATCCAAGATGCTCACCTCGTTGGACCACCTGGCCTGCAGAGCCTGCGGTCCCAAGGACAAAAACTGGCCGCCCAGAAATCGATTCGTCCATGTGATCTGAATCAGCAGATTCACCAGATTCAGGATCTCCGCAAAGACCAGGTGAGCTCCCCAGGATTGATTCAAACGCATCCTATCGATCATCGTACGCCGAATGTCCTTGACACGCTCCTCCGCCTCCGCCATGGATGGAATGTTCAGCTTCCCTATCCGCAGGCTGTCGTTCTTGAGGTACCTGGTCAGACCCACCATCCTCAGCCCGAAGACCAAAGCCTTGACCCGACCGCCCTCCCACTTCTTCCAGAGGAAGTGCGGTATGTAGAAGCACAGGGCCTGGAAGAACAGGACGAAGGGCACCCACTGGTAGTAGGCGTGCCGCTTGATCGTGTGCTTCTCGGGGTCATAGTGCCCGATGCCGGGGGGCTCGCTGCCCGGCTTAAAAGCAGTGTGGTTCAGGTCACGCACCTATTAGGGGGAAGAGGGTTAGATAACTGATAATGATGATTGCTATTCCGGAAGATAATTTCTTCTTGTGACCTCAAAGAGTGTCTTCAATGACCCCTATTGGTTACTACTTTCTTAGTAGTTCTTAGATGACCCCAACTCACCACTCTGATGACCCCCCCCCCAGACGTTTAACACAGTCGAGATAAACTTCTTTTATAACCATTGGATATACCTTTAAGTCTATGTATCACTCTTATTTAATGACTTAATCAAAGGTGTTCTATGATCACTCTTATTTAATGACTTAATCAATGGTGTCCTAGATGATCCCATCATTCTACACTTACCACTGTAAAGGTCGGCGTGAAGAAGCAAAAGGTGTTGATGACCGGCGCTATGACTCCGTCGGATATACACTGAATATGCTCGCCGATATACTGACGGGATGTGATCAACAAAGTGGCCACCAGGAGCATTACGAAGGTCCATCGGTAGTGGAGCTTGAACACGATGTTGTCGATGACAACCCGCGTTATATCGAACTTGAGGTACTGCCTCACCGAGCTGAAGGTGTTCAGCATTGTGCTGCCGGTGTGTTATCTCCGCTCCTAGACGCGTTCCAATTTCGTATTTGGATCTCGTTGCCTTCGGTTAAGATTACGAAATGGATAGGGTTTGGGTTCTGGTGTCGGATGGATTTGGGTGCGCTCCGCTTGCCGCGGCTAGCTCCTCGCAACTGCAAGGCTCGCGACTCGATACTGTGCTCCGGGTCGCCATTCTCTGGTCTCCAGGTCTCCGTACCCCCCAATCGCAGCGGAGAACCGTTCTACGTAGTCTTCGGGAGAGGGCTTTCCGTTCCGCCAGCCGTCTTATCGAGCTCTCTTCTTTTGGCCAAGGAGAGACGGCCATTGCCGATAAGATAGTGTCGGAGAAACGCCAAATCAGCAATTTAATTGAGTTTAATGCAGAGTTGTCCAAAAAGGGGAGAACCTACTGGGTGTACGTACTCGTACACAGAGGGAAATTTGGCTATACTCACCAAATACTCACTGAAGAAGCAAGGCTTATTAGGAAATACTTACAGAATAAGCAAGGCTTATTAGGAAATAGATTTCGAAAGAAGTTAACTCCTAGTTAAGGGAACTCTTTGAATTAACGTAACCCCAAACTAGATCACTTTTTAGGAACTTCTCAGAAAGCATTATAACAAACTATTCGCCCAGTGTAACCTCTTTCTCTGTCTGCTCTCTCCTTCTCTCTGTGGGTAACATAAGTCTCTGGATAGTACTACCTCTTTTGACCACTTCGGCATGCATTCGGCAAGTGTCTTAATGGAAAGCCGAGCGGTTTGAACCTTTTGGGGTTCTCCAGGGTTCTCTAATTGCAAAGCTATACTACATATTAAGGAGAGGGAAAATCAGAGACAGAGAGAGAAAGAGAGAGAGAGGAACCTTAGATACTCAGAATATGAGTAATCTCAGAGCAATCTAAATTAGAGATCTAAGAACAGGCCTAGACACTTCAGTAAACAAATGAATCAGGTTATAATATTGTATGCCTGACTCAGGCGTAGAAGGATTTCCAAGTAGCCTCGGATTAAAGTTTCCATATAAATATATACTCATTTAGTTCTTAAAACACAACTAATATAAAAATCCCACATTGAAAGTACGTATTTGAAACTATCGCTCAGTATTCTGGATAAATAATTGACCCAAATCAAGGTCAGCCAGAATATAAGATATATGATCATGATCTTAAGGTGGTTTACTGCTCGAGTGTTTGCTCAAAGACTATACCCCAAAGCAGGTTTCGGACTATATGAATCACAGCAGATGGCCAAGTTGGATTCCAAAAACTTCACAAATAATAATATTTCAAATATTTGGTGGCGACAATCTTATCTGCTAGTCAATCCCCCGAACAGACAATGCCGGTTTTTTTTGGGGTACTCACCATATTCTAGACTCTTTTTGGGGAAACGGAATGTCGAGCGAGAGATCCGTACTATCAGTTGCCAAGTATCTATATCTGTTGCTTATCTTAGTGGCTCGCCACGGAGCCCCGACTTCGTAGTATTCGGTGCTTATAACTTAAGCGCTTAAGTGGCGAACGTGGTCGGATAAGATAGACCTCTCAGATATAGACGGCGTGCGTAACCAGAGACCGTATATTAGTAATTGCAACATTTTTAGCCGCTTGACTGGCCACGACGACGGCGGCTCGAATTTTCCTCCTCCTCTAGGGTTTCGCTGGAAATTGTTGTTATGTGGGCTTTTTTTGTATTATTATTAATTTTTTTCTGTGACGAAAGTTCATTGAACATGGATACGAAATTCGAATATCGGTCGAATTGCTGTAGATACAGGCACAAAGAGTTGTAGAAGTAAAGGTAATTTTGCATTGAAATTGAAATAAAGACAAACCGCAATGAAAAC
Organism: Drosophila watanabei; assembly: GCA_008042575.1. Classification (NCBI taxonomy): domain Eukaryota; kingdom Metazoa; phylum Arthropoda; class Insecta; order Diptera; family Drosophilidae; genus Drosophila; species Drosophila watanabei. The sequence continues at coordinate 58,860 of VNJS01015695.1, forward strand.
GAAATTCGAACCATTCAGGCAAGGCGCCCAACACTTTACCCTCGGCTACAGATTTGATTACCAGGCATATATATATACCTATATAGGCTATATTCCACACATGCAACAGAAGTACAAGATACTTCAGTTATTATATATATTTGCAGGCTTTGCTAACAAATATTTTGCTGAAAAAGTGAAAGCGTTTTGGAGCTGCACTTGTAGCACTGTAGAATTTACTTTTACTTCTTAATATAATTTGTATTATTTATCAAATTATTGCTAATCTTGCTAGTCATTAAATATCACATTTTAATGTCTGTTCATTTATTGAAAAGTTGTTGTCCGCTAAAGGCTACTTTTTTTTGGGTCAAGTCAAGTATCAAGTCTCAAGTCTTTCCCAATTCAAATCGTAATTACTGCCTGACAAGTGTTTTTGACATTTGTAAAAGTCATATCTGAGTTTCTTTTAATTAACTCGATTGCAATTCGATATTTATGTAAATGCCAGCAAAAAGCTGAATATATTATTTTATTTTATGCAACTTTTCTTAAAGATTTCAATAGGTTTATATACTCTGCACCGATTTGGCTTAGAACCACACTCTGACCTTTAGTATTATTTATTTATGGGATTTGTTAGCTTTGAGCTGAGCCGCCACAGCCATTGATTAGGCAAACAAAAGTATCTGAGTATCTGAGTATCCACGCGATACTTGGCAGGCAAATAAACATTCAGATCCATTTTGCTTTGAGCTCGCTCAAGTTGCATAAGCTCGCTCCCACGGGAAAAGTATCTGCAGAAGCCAGGCTACAGGCCGATGATGTATCTTCTTTCTCTTCAGGTCTTAAATGCGTGACGCAGACAACATTTCGGCGAATTTTCAGACGTGTTGATGTTCGATTTCGCTGGCAACGGGATGACTAAGCCAAATTAATTAACCAAAGGGAAATGACAATGGCACACAGGGAGAAAAATATGTGACACAAAAAAGATTTATAAGAAAAAGATGCATGAAAACTTAAATAACATTAAATATTCCCTAAATAAATCAGTACTTATAAAATAAATAAGTATATACTTGACTTCCTTGCTGATGTATCTTCAAATATTATTTTTCTCAGTGCAACGTGTGAACAATTCTGATACTGAAACAAAAAGAGAGACATAAACAATATTGAATTCAAGACAATCAGCGATCAAAACAAACTTTATCTAAATATTTATTCCTGGGCATGGGTCTTATCATGTCCCGAGCTTTGTCCAACTTCAACTTCTCCTTTGCTATATACACATATATACTATATATATTTGTCAAAATCTGGTAGCTTGTGCAAAATATGAGACCTGTTTGTGCTGACAACTGAAAAGTGGGGATTGATTTGGATCCAATATGATTTATTATAGGCAATTAAGGCTTCTGTTCTCGGTGCGGTTTTTCTTGGTGCTATTTTTAGCCCCCAGACAGTAGTCGGTGCTTTTTTTAGGGATACTTCTATATAGGCCTAATGGTTCTATAACTGATTTTTATTGTCGCTCGCGCGGCTCTCAGGTTGCAATCCCAATAATTATTGACTGAGAGAGAGGATCTGAGGCCGTTTATTTATGTTTCGTTTTGCACAAATAATTTACATCTTTCCCGCGGGGCTATATTTTCCTGTTCCGAGCTCAGATCGCCGATAAAAATAAATAAATCAAGTTGTCGACGGTTGTGAGTGTATTTAGCGGCAGGTTTATGTAAATAGAAAAATTATCATAAATCGATTTATCTGCGATTTAAGTAAAAAATTTGCGGCTATATGCTAATATCATTCTTTATTCATAAATTGAAATATTGATAATTATATGTTGCGAATTGAGTGCGAATCAATTAAGCTGTAAGTAAACGTAAAATTCTTTAGAAATATATAATAAAATAAAAAAGGTTATGAACTTTGGTAGTAAAAGTACTGATAATATGATTAAGTTCCTTTTAATTTAATGAAATTGTCAATCTAAAACCTAGTTTTTTTATGGTCTGAAAACGGAAATAAACCATAAACCATGCTAGACAGTGTTTATTTCTTTCTCTTTCTCTTTTGGTTTATCTCACGAAACCCTGGAACCCCAAAACCTTCAACATTATAAAGTTCCTCTTCGCTGAATGTCAGTCAAGTGGAACCTTCAGACATCCCCGAGTTCCCAAAATCCCAATCTCCGATCTGTTATGTTCATATCAGCTCAGATCTTTGCTGCTATAACACCCCATGCGCATTTTTGTTATAGTTTTTTTTGTTATTTTTTTCTTATCAGTGGAAATACTGGAATTCTGAAACTAACCGAGAGTATTACGACATCCTAGACTGCCTTAATTTTATTGTACAATCGAATTCAAGCACTCGAGGGCTACTATATAGGCTATATGTATGTACATATATTAGTTATTCCCAGATAAGCCGCATTTTGTGGATTGAAATGTTTAATTTACAATTGAGATAGTTTCTTCGGGGACAGGTAGAAAAGAAAGAAGAATCTCGGGCTCACGAAGAGGGAGAGAGAGAGAGAGCGCGAAGGAGAGCAATGGAATGAAGGAGGAACGAGTGTAACAGGTAGTTGAGGGTCCACTTTTATTCTCTCTCTCTCTCTCTCTGAAGGGCACGAAAAATCCCGCTAAACGTTCTTTCCACTCTTTTGGTACCTGGAAGTCAGGTAAATTCAAGCGTTCTGGTAATTGTTTTGGGAATTATCAAGTTAATGTCTCTGTGTGAGTAGATGTGCAGGTATAGAAATGCAGTGAAAGCCAGCATTTCTCATACGTCTCCTTTGTGGCGCTCTTCCTCTCGCTCTTGCTCTTGTTCTCTCCCACCTTGGTTCTGTGTGCTTTGTCTTCGTTGTCTGTGTTGTTGATGGAGCAGCGCCCAGCTCAAAAAACCACTCCAGCATCCACATCCAACTCAATTGACAACGGGTTCCAAGAACTTGTCGCCTCCGCACTTCGCACACACACACACTCGCACAAATGGAGTTTCAATATGGCAGATGATGAGTTAAAAGTTCGAGGTTTTGTTGTTGCCTTGTGGGGGGATGGTGGGACGACAGGGGGGCTAAGTGCATTGGTCGTTGGCGTTGCCAGATGGAATTAAATCATAAATCTTTGGCTGATGAATAAGGAACAACATAGAAGAGAATTAACCCTAGAAGGTTATGGGTTTTCAATTAATTTGATAGTATTCATGTAATATATTATTCTCAAATATATTTTGAAAAGAGGTTATACGAAGGCACTATATTTCTAATTTTGTCTCTTATTTTTTAGAAATTTTGAGATGATTCAAATAACATTATAATCTTTCTTAAATCACTTTTCCACTCTCATATATATTTAAATAATTTAAATCTAATTTCAAATAAATACCACTCTTCCTTATTTCTACCCTGTATAAATTCCTCTGCCCAAACAATACCCATATTCAATTATTTGTGGAAATTTAGGGTTAATTCCGGTTAAGGCTGCCAGATATTGGATGGAACCGTGCTTTGTTTGTACAAAACCCATTGCAATTGCATCAGTTGCAAAGAAATCGGTTCAACGGTTTTCAACTGACCAATCGCTTAAATATAATCCTAATAAAACAATAAAATATGAGTAATTAAGTTCGGTCTGCTTCCTTTGGGTATTTTTTTTTTGTTCTTTCATTTGGAGTTCGTCGAGTTTCCTGCAGCAGCTTGAGTGGCATCTCTGAGTCATGAGTCTGGGCGCTCTCTCTCGCTCTCGGGGAGTTGGATTTGTTACCCTTTTGGAAAATGAAAACGCAGCTTCATCTACTGAGAGAGATTGAGAGAGCGAAAGAGAGAGCCAGCGAGAGAGCGTCACTCAAAAACAAGTAAGAAATCCAAAGTCGAGTGTGCTAGACTATGAGATACCCGGTATTCAAACTTTTATAAGTTGCATACGGTAACCGATTGGTTTATTTAACTTTGTGCTAATACCAATACAAAATTAATAAATTAAAAATACCAGTCCGAGGCTCCAACACGCGTTTTTCGCGTTAAGAGAACGACTTGGAAGATAGATAAATACAAATCTCATTACTGATATTTTTTAACCAAACTTACTTTCTTTAGATATGGCAATATTCGAACCTAGCTCTTAAGTAAATCATTTAAACATATATATTTTTTCAGATGACACCGAAACAGACTACCCTGACGCCCCATGAGAACTGGGCATAACAAGATCCACCCCATGTGGTGGAGTTTACCTGCGCGCGCGAGAGACAGAGAGAGCGCGATAATGGCGTGGGAGAGTGGGCGAGTGCGAGCGGAGCAAGAGCTCTCCGCTCTCCGGCGCTCCGGCACTCTCGCTCGCGACGCCGTTTAACGGAGCCAAGCGCTTGGCTCAGCGAAAAGCCGAACAGTTATAGTTTTCTATCCGAAGCGCTCAGTGCCGCTGCGACGGAATCAGTTACCTGGGTACCGTCGTGGTAACCCCTGCCACTCACTCACTCTCTCTGTGCGCGTTGAGAGCGCGAAACCGAATTCGAATCCGAATCCGACTCGAAACCGAGCCAACGTAACGAAGGCAGCCGAAAGCTCGCTGGTGATCTCGATCTCTGTCTCTGCGATCGCAGCGCCGCAGTTACTACTATTTTTTTCGTGTGCATTCCTGAAACAGAAACTGAAGAGTAATGGTGGACAACGTGTGAGCACTGCCCAGCCAGCCAGCCAGCACCGAAACACCGCCAGAAACCACGACAGCTTAGCCAGCTTAACCAGCTTAGAGCAGAGCAGAGCAAAGCAGAGCAGAGCACCTGCACCAGCAGTGTCCACCATCCCCGTTCCCGTGTGTGCGTGTGTTTGTCCACCGAGTCCAAGTCCAAGCCGTAGGCCAGAGACGCCGCCAAGATGTTTGATGTCTTTGGGTCCGTCAAGGGCCTGCTGAAGATCGACCAGGTGTGCATCGACAACAATGTGTTTCGCATGCACTACAAGGCCACGGTGATCATCCTGATCGCCTTCTCGCTGCTGGTCACCTCGCGCCAGTATATCGGCGATCCGATCGATTGCATTGTCGACGAGATTCCGCTGGGAGTGATGGACACCTACTGTTGGATTTACTCCACGTTCACCGTGCCGGAGCACTTGACCGGCGTGACCGGACGGGACGTGGTGCAGCCGGGCGTGGGGTCGCATGTGGAGGGCGAGGACGCGGTGAAGTACCACAAGTACTACCAGTGGGTGTGCTTCGTGCTCTTCTTCCAGGCCATCCTCTTCTACGTGCCGCGCTACCTGTGGAAGTCCTGGGAGGGCGGCCGCCTCAAGATGCTGGTCATGGACCTCAACAGCCCCATTGTGAACGAGGAGTGCAAGAACGATCGCAAGAAGATCCTCGTCGACTACTTCATCGGCAACCTGAACCGGCACAATTTCTACGCCTTCCGCTTCTTCGTCTGCGAGGCCCTCAACTTTGTGAATGTCATCGGTCAGATCTACTTCGTGGACTTCTTCCTGGACGGCGAGTTCAGCACGTACGGCAGCGATGTGCTCAAGTTCACCGAGATGGAGCCGGACGAGCGCATCGATCCGATGGCCCGGGTCTTTCCCAAGGTAACCAAGTGTACCTTCCACAAATACGGTCCCTCCGGCAACGTGCAGAAGTTCGACGGACTGTGCGTGCTGCCGCTGAATATTGTCAACGAGAAGATCTACGTGTTCCTCTGGTTCTGGTTCATCATCCTGAGCATCCTGTCCGGCATCTCGCTGATCTACCGGATCGCCGTGGTGGCGGGTCCCAAGCTGCGCCACCTGCTGCTCCGCGCCCGCTCCCGCCTCGCCGAGAGCGAGGAGGTGGAGCTGGTGGCCAACAAGTGCAACATCGGTGACTGGTTCCTGCTCTACCAGCTGGGCAAGAACATCGACCCGCTCATCTACAAGGAGGTCATTGCCGATCTGTCCCGCGAGATGGGCGGCGACGAGCACAGCGCCCACAAGCGGCCCTTCGACGCCTGAGCCGGAGTCCGGAATCCTGAGCGCCAGCCCGAGCCCAAGTGCCAGTAAGTATCAAACATACCAAGATTCCTATCTGATAACCCAATGAAAACTATATATCCCTCGATTTAGACAAAGTTTTAACTTAGGTTTAGGAAAACACAGGTATTTATCGATATTTATCGATGTGCATACATACAAAATATCGAAAAAAGAAATCTTCATTGTTTTTCTCACCTTTGTAAGTAGTTTTTCATTTAAAGAAGATACCCCAAGACCTTAGCTAATGACTGTAAAAAATTTATGTTTTTCCAACACAACAAAGAAACACTTTTCACTGAGAGAGCAATAGAGAAAGAGAGAAACAGAGTAAGGGAGAGAGAGTTCTTCTGGTCTTACGCGCTCATTTAAGCGTAACGCTAGCAGCAAAAGAAAAACGAGAAGAGCTGTAACCGGCTTCGGTGCAAGCGAGATGGCAGCTGCGCATGCGCAACAGCCACAGATAGCTCCATCCTGCTCAATCACAGCAAGCAAGCGAACAAGAGAGGGAGAGGGGACAAACCAGTTTGACCAGCAGTTAGTTGGCGACTGTTGCCAGCAGGGCAAAAGAAGAAGAGAAAGAAACAAAAAAAGATGAAGAAAAAGAAGCAAAAGGTTCTTTAAAACTTTTTTTAACTTGAAATTTCTCTACTTGATGCCCTCTGAAAATCCCCACCAAGCGGTTGTTTACATTCCACGACCATTTTGTATCGAATACGAATGATAGTTATGAGTAAAGTGATCATATTTAATCATTCGATCTATAAGACTTACGTGTCAGTAATAGTTATCAGTATAGTGATCATTATTGATAGTGATTATTGAACCTAAAAGATCTAAGAACAGAATCTTGAACAAAACTCCACTAGTCAACACTGGTATTTGCTATTTGAAGCTGACTTGTTGGCCCTTTACAACACTTATTTTATAACATTTTAAAAATGACAATTTGTATTCATATAAGGTTACTTTGGAGTTGCATAAATATTTTATGCATAGAAACACATTAAAGTAATATATTAAAAAATTCTTACATTAAATCTTATATAATTTTTAAGGACCTTAACCAACACTATAAGGGTAATAAACATTATTTAAAATCATTATCTGATTTAAACTTTTCTGACAGTATACATAAAGCGCTCTTTACCAGGTTGAAAAGTCTGTGTTGATCGTGACAACTACAGGGTATGTGATAGTCCGTTTGTAACTTCCAGTGTTGGTCAGGGAATTAAGCTTGTTAGCTCATTATTTATTAGTTGTTTCCATGGCTTCCGATTTTCTTAAATTGCCTCGACCTCAAGGTTTTGATATTCTTAAGAGCTATGGTGCCATCTCTACACGAAAAGAAAATATAAGCTTGTCTAAATTTCAATTTGAAATTGGAATATTACACATTTAGAATTCAAATTTATTATAAAGAACATAATTTCCATATATATTATAAAATTTTAATGTCATGTCTAAAAAAAACATTTTGCCGATTTCTTCGTTGTTCTTTGCATTCATTTTACACTGCAATTATGTTTTCATACATATTTTGTAAATGTTTCTTTTTTTATATATTTATTTAGTGTCAAGTATTAGTTAAAATTGTCTGTAAAATTTAGTTTTTTTATAAATTTAAATTTAGTTAAATATAAATATACCATCTTACACCCTATTTATCATTCTAATGAATCAGTTCCTTTAAATGCTTTCGAATTTAAAGTTTAAAGTGAAAAGTATATCTTAATAATCAGCTTTGGCTTCACATTTAAAATTTCTTTAGGTGTAGTTAGTCTTTTTTGTTATTTTTTTGGGCACAGCAACGTCGTCGTCGGACGGACGGACAGCGGAGATAAGGAAACATAGTCTCTCAACGTCGTTTCTCCGTCTGTCGGACTCGTAATCAGCTTGGAGTCGCGAGTGGCGTCGACTTGACTTTACCCCGGGCTCGACTTGGCTCGACTTGAGTTGCGTTGCTTGGCGTTGCGTTGCCCAATGTGCAGACATTTTCCGCTGGGGGCATGGGACATGCAATGCCAATTAGAAGTTGGGCAACTACGTGACAGTTTCGGGCACTTATCTAATCGAGGCTCCGGCGGGCTCCGTCACTCCAAAGCTACCAGATGCGAGGGGTGGCCAAAGGAACAGAAAAAGAGAAACAGAAACCGAAACTGAGGCAGAAACAGAAACAGACCTGATAAGGTGCGAGATACAGATACCGATGCGATGCCGAGATACAGATAAACGAACAGGCGCAGATGCTGTTGCCGTTGATTGGTGACAAAGTGTTGCAATTAGCACACATTTTCATTTCCATTTTCATTCTCATTTCGGATCTGAATCCAGCCTCCCCCCTCCTCGAATGGCCTCCTCACCTCCTCACCTCCCAAGATCAGAGATCACAAGATCCATATGGATCTCTACTGGACCGTAGTCTCAATTAATGGCTGGCGGGCGGGCTGGCACACAATTTAAGCGGCCTCCGCATCATGATGATCGTAATCAACAAATAAGCGCTTCAAATGCTCAAATGTTGTTTTTGTTTTCTGTTCACTGTACTTTGTTTGTGTGTTTATCCCCCAAAAGTACACTCATGTGGCTGTCGTCTGACCGCCAATTTGAGGTATCAATGAATGAATGAACGAACGAACGAATGAATGGACCGCTCTGTCACACCCAAAAGCCCGCTTCCCACCCACTTGCTAGATGCTTACTATGCCAACGAGGGGCAGGCACGCGAAAGCTTTTGCTCTCCATTTTATTTGTAGTTTATTTTGCTATTTTCACCAGGCACGCACTTAATTCGCCAAGTCGGCAACTCATTTCCCAGGCTTTTAATTGCATTAATTGCTTTCAATTAGCGCCGAAGCGCTGAGAATCCACCGGGAGAGTGTCCAGGCCTCAGTTCGGGCCAAAAGTGAAACTCAAATTAAAAAAAAGCAAAAACTGAAAACTGAAAAACGAAAAGTTCGGAAAATGTCTAAGCAGTAAGCAATTATTTTCACCAGATCTTTCTACAAGTTATTGTTCAGTTATTCTCAGGTGATTAGGGTTTATTTTCTAATTGATTTATGCGGTTAACTTTATGTAGATAATTAATGTGAAATTAATTCAAAAGATCTAGTTTAAAATTGTTAACTTAAATGTGAATAAATCAAAGCTAAATAATAGCTGAAACAATTAGTTTTTTCTTAATTTAATAAAATAAACTATGTTAAACTATTTAAAACATAACAAATAAAATAGGTAATTTATTAAAGCAAGCATTTAAAAAAGTTTATATGTAGTTAAGAACAGACAGCTGTCAAGGAAACCAAATAGTATATAGTTTATGGTATAATCCCACAATCTTATCTACTTTTTCTTTAATTTTCAGTCAGTCATCTTTCAACATAGTTCTGATATCTTAAGGAGAATGCGTAATCTTAAGCCATAAGAATTAGTCATTGTTTTATGATAAACCTAACCCCATTGTCTCTTTCTCTCTTTTTCTTCAATTGCAGTTTCACGCAGCCGAAATTGGGTTAAGACGATGATAAGATGCAGTCGGAAATTGGGGTAATCGGAAATCGGAATATCGGAGGAGAAGGGGGGAGAAGCCAAGCCGACGATGTAGATGAGGCCTTTCGAGCTAATGACGAGCTAATGAACACATATCAACGAATTCCATGGTTAAAATGAAACAAGAGGGCCAAACGCCACAGCAACCGTTTTGTGTTTACTGTTTTGCAACCAACAACAAGACACGTACAATTACAATTACAATTACAACAATAAACTACAACAATCATAACAATAACAATAACCGTAACAATAACAATAACAGATACTAGCCGCAGCCAGAGAGATGTAAGCTATAAAGATGGATCGCTCGGGATCAGGGAAAATCAATAAATCAACAAATCAACAACTCAACAATTCAACAACTCAACAATTGTAGAACTTCCCGATCCCCCGATCCCAAGCCATGCCAATCTCGAAGAGCATTTTGGAACCTTTAAAAGACAGGAGAAATGACATTTGTCAAAACACTAAATCTACGAGTATATATTATATATTTTTTTGTGCGATAGATCTACTATATATACAATACACACACATACACACACATCCATATATATTTTTAGTGAGCAATTACACACATATATATTTATACATAAATATACAGACGTACAGAAAGATATATACATATATATATTTATGAATGCCACATGCGAGTAATATTTATGCTAAGAGTTGTGATCATTGATTAAGACATCTAAAGAAACAAGGAAAAAAATGCAAAAAATGCTATAAAAAAAAACAAACGACAAACAATAATTTACACTTAGTAAAGAAAGAGAAAAAAAAAAACGCCAGCAAACATAATAATACATTTATATTTTATTTCAATTTTTAAACTTTTAATTTAGCAATTTTCGCCAGCAAATAATAATTATACAAACGATAATTTTAGTACTTTAGTTCCCTTTTTTTTTTTGCATATCTTTGGTAGCATTTATTTAGTTTAGCGCAATTTTTTTTATATACACACACACACACGAAAATCAATTTAAATATATAGATATATATATATATATTATATATATATATATATGTGTATGTTTATAGGCGTATATATTTTTGTAAAGAAAATGCTAAATACAATAAATATATATGTATACATTTAGCGATAAGTGTAAGCGTGGAAAGACAAACAAACAAACAAACAAAAAATGAAAGACTCAAAAGCAATATTTAAACAGAGAGAGAGAGGAAAAGCAAGAAAAGCAATGGAAAATCAAATAAATGTTTGTGACAATGCGTGTTTATCCGCGCGACGATTAGCGAGCCAAGCCCTAAGCTAAGTTTCAATTTCAATTCCATATACTTATAAATACTTACATTAAACGAAAATAAAACCCACACAAAACATGATGATGATTTCTTTATGGTTTATTATTTGTTGTGTGTCAAACACACACACACACACAGACTCGCACACACAACATGCAAACAAAACACACGGCCACATTTCATGCGAAAATAAACAAGAAAATAAAACAAGGAAAATCAAAGCAAACATGGACAAATCTATCTTATCTTGTGGGCTAAGGGGCAAGTACATCCCAGAGTGTTTCGGGTTCTTCTCTGCCTATTTTTTCACTCTATAGTTTACGATCTACGACTAGTTTTTTTCTTTAGCTTTTTAGTTCCCGAAACGTGTTTACTTGGGGCAAACTTTGGAGCGAACTCAGACTCGGTCTTTGACCCGCTGATCTCTCCACGCCTCGTTCTGTTTATATATTATATATCTTGGTTACTAGGAACTACCTAAGCATATGGTAAATTTTGTTTATAAATCTCACAATTAATAAAATATTTCTCAACTTGTGCATATATTTTCATCATTTTGAAACACACTTGCTTGGCTCTTATCTGTAGAAATTACACTTTCAGGCTGAAACAACAAGCAACCAATGTTGAGTCACATTACGTTCGTTTCGGATGTGGATGTGCAACAGGTGTCGCCTCATTTGCACTTGCACATCCTGTTTATATGTATATATATATATATATATCGAATACCTACTGCTATCGGGTTTCCGCTCGTGCCAAATCGACTTTAATCCAATGATTCTACGGGTGCATTTCGGAGGCCTTCAAAAGACGTCACTTATTACTCAAGTCTCGCAGCCTGAAGGGTCTGATTGCGACAATCGATCCGCAGAACCGGCCTAATGAGCTGGCAGCATTATTGATTTAAATATATCAACTTCCTTGTATTGGCTATTCGCGGAAGCTTTTTTAATCTTACATTATATATCAACATATATGTATATAACATTTTTTATATTAAATTGAACTCAAATAGAGTTAGGTAAGTAATTCTATTTTAATATGCTTTTAAGGGTATACCATGGATACCATTTTACTTCTTAAGTCAATTAATATATAAACTATATTGTATAGTTTATTATAAGCAATATTCTGAATCAGATGTAAAATAATTATCCCAGGATTTTTGGGCTATATATTATTCTATATAATAAATTAACACATGACTCAAAAAATAATCTTAATAATAATCTTAACAACATTTCCTAAACTCATGTTACATAAACTCAGGAATAAATTAAAGACGAAGTGTAAGGCTTACTCAAAGGTTTCTGATATATAAACATATCCCTAAAAATAATATGATTAACCTTTGCTAACCTCATGTTAGCAAATATCTTTCCTAAAATATTATTGAAAAAAATCGTAGATCTTAAAAACCTTTCCAAACCTCATTTTACCTTATCTCAGGATAAATTTTGAAGCGTATCTCAAATTACTTGATATATCAAGTGTCATAAATTATTTGTCCAAAGGTTTTCATTATATAATAACATTACACTTTTTCTTTAATATTTAACCTGAAAAATACCTTTTCTTACCTTATGTTAGCTAATCTTAGGATTTTCTTAGTAAGTTAAGTTAAGTTTGATGGGTTGTTAGAGTTTACAGAATATTTAAAATATTTGTAAATATTTTTATTACTTTTCCTAAAACATATTATTTTAAAAACCTTTCCTAACCTTAAGTTAGCTAATCTTATGATTGATTTAACTTCATGTTAACTATAAACATTTTTAATGTTTGCAATTCGCAACATGAAATTGTCGCAATGACAAAGTAATGCTCCGTTGTCGCCACTTATGTTACATCGAAAGTGTGGCAATAGCCGAGAAGATGTTGAGCAAATTAGCATATCAAATTGAGTTAAACGCTGCAATTGGCCCCAATAAATACGTAAATAAATATTACGGCATGTGGAGCGCCGAGGAAAGCGAAAACGCTGTGCGAAAATGGAAATGGAAATGGGAAACGGGTTCAGGGAACTCTCGCGCACAGAACAACGAACACAGCAAATGTCAAAGTTCTGACTTATTTTTTAATTGAATTGAATTTATTATTTGTAATGCATTCCAGGGCTAAAAATTAGCTCGACGAGAGTGAGAGACTCAATTGATACGTCTGGCAGGGCACTTAAAAGGTTTATGAATAAATATAAATATATACAGAACTTATTAGGTTTGTAAATTTATTTTGTTATGTTTGGTTTATTATTTTAAAATAATATTTGAAATGTATATGTTTTGATCTAATGTTCTTTAGTTATTTATTTTTTAAAGAAACGATCAAGCTATTAGGATCTTTCTTGTAGCTATTATTCCCTGATCTTTTATTGATTTATTGAATTTAAAACCATCTGATCATTGCTTAAATTCCAGAATATATAGCAAAATATTCTACATTTCCCCGACACCCCCAAAACTGAACAATCATTAGTTATATTCACACTTTATACACGGAACACACACCGACGACCTTGCACTTGCAATTGTCGCATGAATTTTCGCTCAATTTCGCGACAAAAGAATTGGAATTAGAATTCGAGCAACACCCACAAACCCACCCATATCACCACCCACCACCCACTGGGTGTTGATCACTGCCAGTGGCGACCTCTGGCGTTGGCTTACGTAAGCTCCATTTCACGTAAGCCCCTAAATTTTCGCCTCTCATACAATTTATTTATTTAAACAAAATGCCAGTTGCCAGTGACGGGTTTGTGGTCTCTGTTGTTTCGCCGTCAGATTTATTGTTATGCGTTTTTTTCTGTTTTTATTTTTTCGTTGTTGCTTTTGTTGTTTTATCCATATAAAAGGTATATATCTTTGTGACTAGGCTGTATTCCCGTGATAAACATAAATAATTGTGCCATATAGAATGAGTAATGAAGTTCCATTCTGATCAAAAACAGACATTTTGAAAGACACAACAAAACAAGTGCCAGCTGGCCAAGTTTAATGCAATTATATATAATTTTGGTAAAGGAACTATTAGAGTTTAATTTTAAGCTGGAATAAATCTTAAAGGAACTTTTGGGAGTTTTTTTAATAATCTATAAATAACGTGAGATAGTTAAAACTTTTATATACTCTTTTGAAGAATATAAAAGGAACTATAAAAGTTTAATATTGAGCTGAAAAAATCGTAAAGTACCTGGGATTTCCCTAAATAATCTATAAATAACCTGAGATAGTTAATACCTTTGGTTACTTTTTTGCATAAAATTTGATAAATATTTATGGTGGTTTTAAGCAAGATAAGATTGTATTTTGGCGCCTCTTCCTGCCTTTAAATATTTTGTTATAATCTATCAAACGACCTCTAACCTCTTATAAATCGATTAATTAAAAACAAGAGATAAGTACACAATATATATATAGATATACAAATATCAGTTGAAAACTCCTGCATTAGCATATCAAAGTTCTGGATGCGTAAGCAATTTATACTTGAATTATTTTGTATATTTTTTGTTTATCGCAAATGGCAGACACTTTGTAAGCAAATCCTCCACGGACAGGGGCTCGAAATGTTGATCAATTTTCGCTTTTAGCAACTTCTTTTGTTTATGGCGCACTTTTTGTGTTTGGCAAAATAATTGGTAAATGAAAATGAGTAAGGCTTGCGAAATCAAAGGCCCCCGTTTCTGGTTTCTGTTGCTGCATTAAGCTTATACATTATATTCTTCTTGGGCCATCGAATTGCGGAAGTTTCAATCGTTCTTAATGAGCCTCAATAGCGGTGACACAGAAAATTCTCCTCAGCGTCTTCATGACGACACATGCCTTCCTTCCATACCCTACAATTATTTTTTCAGCTTTCAGTTTCTTGAACATAAATCATTTTAGGCATAAAGTACACAAAATACACACAGATGTAGTATAAACAGTCGAAATACTTGTCTGTTGAATTATATCCGGTACAAACTTTTCAATTTATGGAACTAACTCTCCAGTTCCAAAAGCTAAAGGTTGTTATTAGTGCTAATTCATGTTTAATTTATGTTCCTTTGCCCTGAGTTGTTTCATAAAAATGTGTTTTTAATGTTTAACTGGGGTTGTGTATATAATAAAAAATATATATATATATATAAATATATAAAAATATTAATACTTTAATATATATTATTTACTATCATATTTAAATATGGATAAATATAGATTTATAGTCCGTAAAATGGACAGGTCTTCTTAAGGGCATTCGCATATTTTTCCATTCTATATTTTCATTCTCTTAATTTATTAGAAGATAAATATAAATTTTAAATATTAAATAATTTATTTTGCTCAATTTCTCAAGATAAATCTAAACAAGTAAGAGAAACAGAAGAATACTTCGATAGTTTTTAACTTAAGATCTAACAATTGAAAACGATCTTAAAATAATTCTTTAATTTTGATCAAAACCGAAGTATTATATCTTATGTATAATTTTTTTGTATATATCTCTTGCTTGTTCTTATTTTCTTATTACCAAAATTGAAGAGATTCTTAATGATCCAATGGCAATATGCAAAGATATTTAAACTTAGGCTTGTCGAATGAATATGGTTATGAATAAAATTAATAAAATAGTATAAAATAAACTCTTTTCAAATTTAATATTTAATCTTTCAAGTAAAAATTTAATGGAAACACTTATTGGTTCCAGCTGTGTGTCATAGCTTTTCCCGGCGGATCTGTTTTGTTGTTCATTTTCCCCACTTTTTTTTGCCAAAGACAATCAGTGTTTCTAATTAGCTGGCCAGACCGAGGCTGCTGGCTAGCTGTCCGCTGCATTCTATGCAAAGTGCTCTAGTTTTGCGGTTTCGAAATCCGAAAACCGAAATCATGTGGGACGCCGACGCTCAGACTGACGCTGACGCTCCAATTGACGCGGCAACACCTTTCGCAAAGTTGGGCAAACAGCAATCAAAGCTGGGCAAACAAAGCGGACAAAGCAACAAACAAACAAAGGCACCGAGCGAGCGCACACAGCGCGAACAAGCGAAGTTCAAACATTTGTGTTTGCTCAGTGCAACGACGACAAGTTGCATAAATTATTATCGAACGCGAACGCGAATGCGAGTGCAATTGCCATTGCAATTGCACGACTTGCCTCGGCCTGGGAGCAGCTAGCAGCTAGCAACTGGAAACTGGAAACTGGAACCTTGTTGCCGCTAATGACAAATGCATGTTGCTTGTCTTTCACTCGACTCTGCTTTCCAGGCCAAAGCGGGCTCCATTAGCTCCATTAGCTGATTGGGAAGTTACCGGAGCTATAGCCTGGCATCAGCCGGGGAATAATTTCCAAATTTCTAGCTTTACAAACATGAATGTATTCCCAATATTTTTTTATAGTTTCCAAGTGACCTTTAACTGCAAGTAAACTCCGGATAGGAGAGCGTATTATAAACTTTAGACAACCCGCTGCGGGTCAAAGTCTCTTAGAGCCTGCACATAAAAACGCTTAAAAAATCAACCAATCTAATATTAGAAATATAAACCAAAATAGCACAAAAATCCACAAACAATTATGTAAAACCTTTTCAAAAAACCATTGGAAGTAGCATTCTTTGGCACCATTTTCCAATGTCGAACAACAACTTGAAGAGAGAGTTTCGCTCTCTGAACCGCGCTGCTTCCCGCTTAAGTTTTCCCGTATACTCCGCCGCATTCCAATATTCCAATAATGTCCCCGCGATCCTTTTGCATTTGGCATTCGCACATTTCGGCCGGGAGACGCACGCACGCAGCATGAGCGAAAAAAGCGCGGAGAGCGGTAAAAACGCCCGGAAAAATTTACTTCGGCGACAATAATTACGGATTCTAAGCCCGATGTGAAAAACCAGACCTCCGGAGAGCCCGGAACCAGATCATTCGCCTTTTAAACCGGGAGACGACGCACGCAGCGTGAATGAAAAAAGTGCGGAGAGCGGGAAAATGTACGGAAAAATTTACGTTAGCGACAATATTCGCGGATTCTGGCCCCCAATGTGGAAAACCAAACCTCCGGAGAGTTAGGAATAAGATCAATATGCGAAAATTTGCATTAAAAGCCGGAAAATTGAAGCCCGGGCTGCGTTCATAATAAGAACCGCTATTTTTGTGTGTGTGTGTGTGTGTTTTTTGTAGGCCTAAAGAGAAAGAGGAAAATGAGCAAGTGAACAGAAAATCTAAAAAGTTTCGCCAGTTTCCGCCTCGATTTCGTATTTGTTTAATTTGTTTTGTATTTGTTTTTGTGGTTCTACACGTACTTTCGTTTTTTTTTTTAGTTTTTTATGTCTCTGGACCGCGGTGCTTCCTAAGTTTTTACCGTTTACTTCGCCGCATTGCAATAATGTCCGTGATCCCTTTGCTCTCCGCATTCGTCTTTTTAACCGGGAGACGACGCACGCAGCGTAAAAAAGAGTGCGGAGAGCGGGAAAACGGTCGGAAAAATTTACTGCGGAGACAGAATTTACGGATTTTAAGGCCAAAGTGAAAACCCAGACCTCCTGAGAGTCCGGAACCAGATCAACACGCTAAAATTTGGAGTGAAATCCGGAAAATTTAAGCACGGGCTGCGTTTACATAAAGAGAAGCCACATTTTGTGTGTGTGTGTTTTCAGGCCTAAAGAGAAAGAGAAAATTGTGCAAGAGAACAGAAGATCCAAAAAGTTCAGGTGTTTTAAAAAGTTTCGCCAGTTTCCGTCTCGGTTACGTATTTCCTTAATTTAATCTTTTTTTTTTTTTTGTGTAAAGAAAAATAAAGTGAAAGTGAAACAAAAAGTTTGAAAAGTGCAAGTGTCCCGGTAGTTTTTATCTCGATCTTGACTTCGTGTTTATTTAATATCTTTATTTTTTTTATATTTTTTTCTGTGATTCAACAAGCATACATATTTCCTCTGGCCTGTATTTGTGTCGGTGTATTTGTGAATTTCATCAAGGAAGAGACAAAGAGAGCGCGCTTACGCAGATTGGACTTGCCGCAACAAGGAACACAGTGAGTACAGATCACACACAGATTTTCTTGCTCTCTTGTTTTTTTTTTACCGTTAGGTTTTATATTTCTCTTAATTGCCTTTGAATATTGAATGCAAATAAACGAAACGTAACTGCTCTCGCACGGGAAGTATGCAGGATCCTAGCATGCGTTCCACATTTGTGGACTGGAAGCCCTAGGCGGTGTTGGTTTTGATTGCCTGAGTGGAAGCTATTAGAAGTTGGAATAATCCAAATTAAAAAGCGTTAAATAAGGTCATAAATCACTTCTAACAGAAATTATAAAACCCTAATAAAATTAATAAATAAATAAATATGAAAGTATTGTATATATAACCTACATTCTCTGGTAAATACCATCTAAATATTAGCTTGAAAACTTATACCTCTAGTGCACGACGTTCAAACATTTCCCCATACCGAAAGTAGATCAAATGCAAGCTGCACTGACTGTCATTTGCAGTCTCTAAACATCACTTAGCAGCGTGTTAATAGTTCATTTTTAGCTGAACATATATACTTAGTTATTACCAAACCAGATCGCGTCAAAGAAATAGCCAAACAGAAGCCGAAAGATCGTTTAAACGTTTTTATTGGAGCGAAAAGATGGCAGAGAGAACAGGATTTCGTTCGTATATCGGTTTAGGGGCACGAAATCACGTGCACTATCGCTTTAAGTGGAAATTTATGGGGCTTCATCAACACCTCTCGCGGGGTTCATTAAAATCCCCATTCCAAGTGCTACAAATCTGTTCATGAACTGCAACAATTCCAGGTGCGATTAACATTTCTCGCATGGAATCCATAATACTAACCGCTTGATACCCTATCTGAAAGAGTGGGGGATATCGTTTTAAGTGTGAGTTTGTTATTAAATATATTTTGTGAAAATAAATATAACTTTGGATATTGATCAAGATAAATATATTAAATAGAGAGAAAGCTTTAGTGGTTTAAAAATTCCCGATAAGGTACCTTGTTTTAGTTACTGAATTCAGGGTACATTTCTGTTCTTTTACAATGTAACTGTTTACTTTTTGACATCTTCTTTTGGGGATTTAAAAACTCTAGGAATATATATATATAGCTTTTCTGTATTATTTGTTTCAAGTAGCCTTCATAAAATCATAAATTCACAAAGAGAAACCTTTCTATTTCACAACCTATTTATTTAACTGTTGAATTCAAAAATCGTGTAGCTTTGTATATGACTTTATTCCAGGGTATTTTTATTTCTGTTCTCTGGTCACTATGCCCTTCGTTTCGTATACATACAGATATATACACATATATATTTTTATGTATTTAAAATTGTTCTCCCGCAAGCGTTGGGGGGAAAATGCAAATGAGTTGGAAAACATTTACAATCGGCATGCCGTATGTAATGTGCTATCAATTACGGCGGCTAAATGCCGGCCGGATTTTCATTCTTCTTCGGAAGAATGTGAAGGTGGAAGAAGCGAAGCCCTAGGAGGTCGCGCGAAACGAAAGACTTAGGCAACGAACTGCTGGCCGCCGTCCCTAATGAGCGCTGTAAAAACGCCTCTCCCTGCCAGTTCTGCCATTTTCCTCAGGTTTGGAATTGGGATTGGCTTCGAAGGGGGGCATGGGGCTTGAGGACACCCTGCTGCTCGACTGCTCGGCTTTTAACGAGCGTTTCCCACGCTTGAAAAATGACTCTCTCGGATTGCAGCCGAAAAAAATACTTGAGCTGGAGCTGGAGCTGGACTGTTGCAGCAAGCCGAGTTATTTTCTCGATTGGAGTCCGGATTTCGGCACAGAGAGTGTGTGTGTGTGAGCTGTGTATATAACATGTCTAGCCATGGCCGTCATCGCCGTTGTAGTTGTAGTTGTCGGTTTTGGTGGCGCTTGTTGGCTACCGTGGCACGCCGCACCCAAAGCCTAGAAGCTGCTGCTGCTGCAGATCCGGCTGCTGCAGCTACTCCAGGGATGCGGTGGCATCGGAGGCGAGGAGCAGTGTGGCGGTAGTGAGTCAGGAGGCGTGGCAGGGGCAAACCGGTTGCCGTTCTTGGCCGCAACTAAAAGCTGTACGCAGCGATAACGAGGCGGTGGGGCAAACAGTGGAGCCTCTTCATATATATAGTTTAAGTATTAGTTAAAGTTTAGTTAAGTTATAAAAATAATATTTAAAAGCTTTGAATTGGTTATTACTGAAGCAGTCTTAACGGTAACTAAGCCACAACATAGCACATTTTGCACACCCCTTCATCTGAGAAGATATTTCAGGGTCAAAATGAATTGAACTTGTTAAATTTTAATAATAATAGGTAATAGCTAAGTTCTTACTTACTTACTTTGCTTTCTTTTTTGTTGTTAAAGAAGAATTCTTAGCTTAAGGCTTTTAAGATCATTAAACGAAGATCCTTAGTTTATAGAAAAAAAGAGCTATTTGAGAGCTATTACTTAGCTAAAACCATTAACTGCTCGCTCTCTTAACTGTTTACAATATTAATATATATGGTTCCTATTATTACACATTTCATTCCTAAATTAAATCTTAAAAATATAAATCTTTAAATCAATAATTTATAATGATAATATTTTTAGGCAAATCAAAGTTTAAAAATATAACTCCGACAATAATTTATACCTGGAAAGCTTTTATTTTTTGAAAATTTTAATGATACAATCCCTTAAAAAATTTTGAAAAATTAAAAACAAAGCTAAATAGACTTGCCGGTTGATGCTGATCAAGAATATGTATGATTTTTAGGTTGGGAAATGACTCCTTTACTATGTAATTCCCTGAAAAGGCATAAAAAGTTTACAAATAAAATTGAAATTTCACAAGGTTACGAAACCTCTTGATATATCAAAACCCTCTTTATATATCCTTTCCTAATCTTACTTACCAAGAATCTATCTTAGCGAATCCTCACTTCTGGCCATTGTTCGTTCACACACACATCTATAGAGAGAGATGTATACATACCATTCGTATGCTAAATGCGTTGGCCTGGCTGCCTGCCTGGCCGCCTGTAAAATCAAGTTTTGCATTTTCATTTAAATTTATGGGTTTCCTCGCTGGCTGTTGCCAAGCAAGCAAAAGGCAGCCACGCCACTCCGAGACTTGCAACTTCATTCCCGATCGATTCGCCGCTCTCCACTCGCCACGGCTCTCCCATTCGCATTCCTCGAGCATGGCCGCCCAAGAACAACGACTGGAGTTTGACTTTTAATGGGTAGCATAGGAGATATAGACATATATATATATAGATAAATGAGATATTGGGGGAGGCATTGGACATTGGATGACATAAAACAGTGGAATACACTCAGCATTAGCACTTAATTAAAGCTGGAATCGGGGCGGAACGTAGCTCGTCCTAACTCTCTCTCTCTCTTGGAGACTGTCCTACATCCGCACCTGGAACTTGCCCGCCTTGGTCAGGTATTTGACGCCCTTGAAGGGCTTGTACTTCTCCCCGTACATGTCCAGGCGATTCACCTTCAGCCCGGAGACGGCCAGCTGCGAGATCTGGAACTGAACGTTAACGGAGGGATTCGCATCGATATTGGTTGTTCCGGGCGTAATGGAAACCTGAAAGAAACCATAAACAAAAGTTGTAATTTTTGTTTATTTAACGTACTTTCTCACTCACCGATCCCCTGATATTTGGCAGTTTGGAAACATCGATGCGACCCACGTCCCAGGACAAGGTCTTGGTCACCGAATCGAACGTATACTTTCCCTGATTGGGCGTCAGCAGGCAGTTGAGCACGCAGCGCGGCATTGTCAGCTCCAGCTTCACCTTGTCCACGGTGCGTCCCAGGGTGTTCCTTGGACCAATGGTCAGATCCAGCCGCCCCTGCTCCCCCGTTTTGATTGAGAAATTGTGCCTTATATAGATGGGTATGGCCACCACCGACTGGGAGCTGATGTGGTACGACATCAGCCGAAAGTTGCCATCGGGTGGGATAAACGACAGCAGACGCTCCGCCTCCCAGCGCTTAAACCGGACGCAGGGATGGAAGGAGACGTCGTCGAAGAGGCGCGGATTCATAAAGGACAAGGTGAGATCTGGCATGCCCGACAGCTTGATGCAGCAGTCAATCTGGAAGGGATTAAAGCAATATTTAGAGGGATTCATTCCAAGCTTTCTCCTCACTCACATGCCCCTGAATCTCTGCAAATACCGTGGAACCCGACTTGTCTATGATGGCATCCACCTCCTCGATGACATCAAAGTAGGCCTCGTTGTTGGTGTACCTCACGCCGCTCCTGCGCCAGGGAATCGCTGACAACTGGCCTGAAGGTAGAGTGGTGCTGACACTGCAATTAAAGGAAAGGAAACTTAAGAAAAACCTTTTTAAAAGTCTCTAAAATCACGACGCACTTGCTCTTGCCCGTCACGGTGTTGGCAATGGTTCGTAGAATATTCGGCGGCTTGATTAGCTCCTTGAGGATGTTGCTCTCGGTGGCCAGCGGGAAGCCATTGTCCAGCATCTCGTCCAGAAGCTCATAGACCACCACATAGTTGTCCTTGATCACAGTTTCGCTGCAATCCCCGAAATAGTCCTGGAATGTGTCCACCACGCGGTGCAAAAACTCAATGACAAAGAGCGGAGGCACCTCCTGCTTGCAGGCGGCCACCAGAGACACGGCATCCCTCTGCACCGTGATGAGGTAGTAGTGCGGCGTTGCTATCACCGGTGGAACGTCCTATATAAGCAAATATATATATAAATAATTATATAGAATCTATGCTACGTGGCTAATGCTTAGCTTACATATGGAGCCGCTCGCTGGGCGTCCAGGAAATATTCGCAGACGGAGCGCGAGACCACCGAGCGCCAGTGCTTTTCCAGGAACACCTCCCTGTTGAGGGGGGGACAGAGGGGATTGTAAGTCGGTTGTGTGTACTCTGGGAGAGATTGGCTTACCCGCCGCTGTTCACTATAAACAAACTATGGATCATATTTCGGCTTTACAAAAAAAAAAGTTTATTTATGTTTCTTTGCGACAGAGACAAACATATGTTATTGCTATCGATATATTCGATACGCTTTGTAAAGTCGATGACTTAAGTGTTGCCATAGTTTGCGAGGAAAGTTGTACTATTTTATTAGATGAAAGTTTATGGTTATTTTTAGCATTTGAATTGTCAGATAGGGTGCTCAGTCCTAAGGGGAAATGTGAAAAAATTAAATTTGTTGGCAATAAAAGCTGAAAAAGAATTTTAAATCTTTTTGTCTAAGCCTTGCCAGATCGATAAAATGTTGTTGTTTTATTTAGTTGAAACACAAACCAATATATTAGTCTCCCTGCTTTCCGCTAGAGGGCGTCTAAGTACAAGCAGTGCAAGTACAAGCAGTGCAAGCAGTTTTTAGATCTCTTAGATCTAGCTTAGGCATGAACCTTTAGTACTTTTTTAGAGCTTAGCAGAGACAATCCCCTTTTACGATATGCAAAGACATGCACCTTTTATACGATATAAAAAGTATTGAAACTTTTTAAATTAAATAAATAAAAAATAAATTTAAATTAAATAAATGGGGTTGAAAAATAAAGTGAATTGTAGAAAATTTTATACTTTTTTTGTGATTTAATTTGTTTTGCAATTATACATAATTTTTTATCTCAAAAGTAAAGTTTAAGAACAAGTTTTATAAGCTTGTAACTTGAATTACTTTTATTTTTTATTCATTTTATTTAAATTTGAATAGGTTGATAAAATAAATACATATCCCTCTGAATTTACTGCAAAATCTATCCATTTCTGTGACATTGTTTTAGAATTAAGAACATTAGAAACTGTTTTTCAAACTCGACCCTAAAATTAATGCATAAAATATGCAACTACAAAAATTGTAAATAAATTCGTTTTGGCAAGTTCATTGTGAGGAAACTAATTTCTGGGCGAAACCTGACCGCCCCTCATCCCCCTCCCGCCAGCATTCGTCGACTGACTCATCCCAGACAGTCACACACATGTGCCCACCGCAATCGCAGTCGCAAATCGCGTTTCCTCCCCGCAACGTCAAGTTTCAAGTTTCGAGTTACAAACCCAATTGCTGCTAGTTAAAAAAAAAAAAGGAGTACTACATCGAAAACAAAAAAAGAAATCTGTGAAAAGGAGACCGACCTTTGATTTCCACCCCGCTTTGTTGTGATGCGCACGTGACAAGTCCGATTAGGCGAGCCCTTTTCCCTCTTTCCTGCTTGCCTCCTTTTGTCCTGGCGATCCCTGGCTGCCTGCGATCCTGTGGAAAGTGTCAACACAGCAATCTATTTTATGCATAATTTGGCGTGCCAAAACCCGCGACTCATCAAAATGGTGTCATATGTTTTTATGGCAACGAAATCCAGGAACCAGGAACCAGCCACCAAGGCAGGCTAGTTTGTGGGCAGGCTCGTTCGACGCTAGACAAAAAATCCAACAGAGGGTTGAGAGAGAGCGGGGAAAAAGTAGGATACAAGGTTGCAATTTGATGTAGTTTGCGGCATATGCCTGTTTATTTAATCGCTTTTCTTTGGGTTGCTGTTGGGGGTTTGTAACTATAGTTATTTGTGGCGAATTTGTAACTGGAGTTGAGTTAATTTTAATTTTCTTTTTGTTTAGTTTGTTTTTATATTATTTGTACTTACATAATTTTTATATTTAAATATTTATGGCTTGTTGGGATTTAGAAAGTATTTCTTTGTTGAACTCTTGTTTTAGTCAGGAGCTTACAACGAAGTGAAGGAGCCGTATTCTTGATCAGCATTAACAGTCAAGTCGATTTAGTCATGTTTTGGGCGAAATAAATATCAATAAATTTTTTCAACATTTTTTAAGGGTTTACATCGTCAAAATTGTCAACAAAAAATCCACTAAATAGTTTAATATTTTAAATTTTAAATTAGCGATGCTGATTTCTTAACCTTATAAAAACTAGTATAGAACAGCTTTCCGAATTGAAATTAATGTATTTTTGGCTGTTATGATAGATTTTCATGATAAAACTGCAATTATTATTATCGATTCGAAAAGTTTCGTTAGTTTTTATTAGGTTAATAAAATTGCAATTTAAATGTATTATTTTTACAAAAATATAAGGTAGATTGAGTAAAAAAGAGATGAAAAATAGTGTTGACTTAAACCACTATATCTATGTATATTTTTTAGCAATGAGTTAATGGGCTTGAGTTATTCTTGGCCATTTTCTGAATTCATAAAATTTCTATGGCCAAAAGCCAAGTTAGGGCTTTTATTGTTGCTTACAAGAAAAATCAATTGTGTTACAACAATATTTGTAAAATAACATACATTTTAGACATTGAATTTACAAAGTTTCCGAACGCAATCTCCGCTTTGTGAACTTTTCACAATTTTAAATATTTTAATAAAATGAGTAAACAATTTTTCCCAGAATATTTGGCTAAATTAACTAGGCTGATGATGCTGAAATATTATGTTTTACATTTTTTATAATATATTATTATATTCTATGAATATTATACATAATGATTCCACAAATTCCTGGCTCTAAGCCTTATTATTTATTGCCTTATTTACAGTAATTGAAAGAAGAATGTATGTATGAAATACTAAACAAATTATAATAAATGAGGCAAAATCTATCTAGAAACTCATGAATACATATATTCCTGGCATTAAATACACTAAGTTTATATTCAAACATATCCCAAAATAGTAGTTAATCCGCAAATTGCCTGATGATGACCCTTCCTCGCTGCTTCCCACGTTAACTCGCCGCGGATCTCTGTACAAGGATGTCTGGGCCGCGGCGCCGGTGTGCCCAAAACAGGATTATACATTTATTGTAAGCTCGTTAGAGTCCGTTGTGTGAGCATGGGAATGAATTGCGAATAAAAAACAAAATCTCTTCTTTTCTTTTTTTTTTTGCTCTCTCTTTCGGCCATTTCCGGCGGCGCACTTTTCCGCTTTAAAGGAAACGGTGAAAGGCGGTGGAATACCGTGAGGCGCTTCTCATGTCAACTGCACACACGATTCACGCGTGTCGGGGGCGGCGAAGCAGTGAATTAAGATATTTACGCTAACAAAACCATCAATGATGGCAGGGCGGGCCCGATCCCGTCCAGATAGGCGTGGCGAGACCAGAAATCCGGGCCTGGTCTTTGACATCTCCCCAGGAACACGCGCACGCCGCGGCGTTGTCAGGTTGCGCTTATCACAGCAGCCCATTCGTCCAGCTGAATCAGCCGCCCAGCCGCCGCCTTATCAGGGGTGCCGTCGCCGTTTCTGTGTTACTCCAAGGGACGGATGGCGGGACACGTGCGGTCACGTGACCGGAGCTACAAACTTTTACACGTGCCACAAGCACGGGCTGGCAGACCAGAAAGCCAGGCGAAGGGCCACACGGACAGAAATATCTTGAATAAATCTGATGCTGATTGCTAGACTATAAATTATAAATATTGTACATTATTAGTATTCACACAGTGAGTTAAGATTGATGGAAAGCTGTGGTTAGGGATGTATATCGAAGGGAAGACTACAGTTGTAGTAAATATAGTATCTAAAATTTCTTAAAAATTAAGGTACATATTTTTAAATATTAAAATTATCACCTATTTAAAAGGTATCGATTTTTATCGATATTAAAGTAACAATTTAAAAAAAATTCATTCTTTCGGTTTTTTAACAGTCAAAAGCCTTAAATCATAACTTTTGATAACTTATCTTAATTTTGTCTCTTTTTTCACACTGTCCAATTTCTTAAACAGAATATCGATTATAGCAAGGACAACGTATCGATTTATATATCGATTTTTGTATGTTATGCCCATTTAGTATCGATACCTTGATATTTTTTGCCTTCGCCAAGCTGTAAATCTTAGTATTCTGTGTTTCCAGACACGATTTTAACTTATTATTTTGCTAAATGAAATATATGAATATATAATTAATAAATACTTATATTTATTTATTTTTTTAATGCATTTTTTAATTCAATATTTAGATAGTTTTTAATCGTTCTTAAAGCATTCTTGGGCTTTATATTTTCTCTCAGTGCTCGATCCTTCCAGCGCAACGTCGAATGCCACCATTCAATGTCACGGTTATGGGGGCGGAATGCGAGCAGGATGTGACCGTGGGCGTGGCACTTGCTTGGGAACTGGCAACCCAAAAGAAAAAAAAGGGGAAATGAAAAAGCCGGAAACGGGAAACGCCAAACGCGAAAGACGAACGGGGAAAAGCGCGTTGTAGGCCGTCCAGAGATGTCATTTGCAAGCCAATTGCAGATTGATAAACAAATTAAGGGGCCTTTAAGGTGGGCGGAAGGTCTCTGTCAAGGGGGCGTGGCTGGGAACGAATTATGCCGTCAATGGCAAGGCTTTGTTATTAGCCTGTACAAAATGTAATAATAGAAATAAAGAGCGAGAACTGTCTAAGAAATTTAAGGGAATTGGGAATACATTTTATTTTTTAATGATATTAAGTTAAAAGTATTATTAATATAATCTTTTAAAGTCATTTTAAATCTTTCAAACCTGAAAAAACGTCCCAGTTTACTGTAAAACATTCTTCACTATGCACAACACATTAGCTCTTGAAATATTGTGTTACAAAATACCTTAAACCAAAAAATATTTGCTTTCGTCATGGGAAATGGATATGGAATGCAGGAATCACCCCGAAACTGTCTGTCATCATCGTTACAGTTATGATTTACCTGCCCATTTAGGCACCTTGTGCCCAGTCCCACCCCAAAAAATGAAAACACAGCCCTAAAGAACCCCTCAGGGGAGAGCGAGCAAGAGAGAGAGAGAGAGTTAACCCTAACTCTACACCCAAATCGAACCCGAATCCGAGACCGAACCCAATGCGGGCACGCGTCACTTCCCAGCGATCCCTAAACGGGGAAAAAAGGAGTGAAACCAGCCCAGACCCAACCTGAGCCATTAATATAAACGCCAACTGGCAAGTCAACAGGCGCACTAGACAAATCCCATAAGCAAATTCAAGCCGCCGCTCCTCGCCCCCCCCGGAGTGTAGGACGAGAGGCGAGGAGGAGGAGGTGGAGGAATCCTTCTCTCGAGTGCAACCCTGTTGCCGTACTTGCCGCAAGTCGAAATGGAAATGGAAATGGTGACTCGCACTCGTATGCTACATGGATTTTTTATTGTGCGAGTTAACTTTGAAGTGTCGCTGTTTATGGGCTGCGGAAGTCCTGTCTGCCTTTTTTTCAGGGGTCTGCTCATGTGGCGGGTTTCAAGCTGAGAGATGTGTGAATAAAACTATAAACTCACTGAAATTCAGCTATATAATCCTTCAGACTTTGGGATTAATCTTTCACAAAATATTGGAGTAAATATATGCAAATTATATAAAAATATTTATAAATGTTTCAAAGGAATGCTCTTAAAATTCTTAAGTACGAATTCAGCAGCTAAAATTCTCAAGTGCAATTTCAGTACCTAAAATTCCCAAGTGGAATTTCAGCTACACACTTTTGAAGCTATTGATGTAGCCACATGTCTAACAGCTTAAACAATCATCTCATAAGAATCTTTAAACTAAGTTCTGTTTATTTTCGAAGAGTTTATAAAGACTAAATCAGTAAAAAATAATATACATCAAATATATATTAACAAATACAAATAATCAGTACTATTTGTAAACAAAACCACCAATTTTTAAACACTCTACTTAACTTTACCCTTGTATTTATCATATTCAAAGGGAGTTTTGGCAACACTGTTACCTTTCCAGCTGTCCGTCCGTCCGTCTGTCCATCCGCTCATCTGTCAGTTAGTGTGTTCCTTGCAGGGTAACAGGAGAAGGGGGAGAGCTCAGGAGTGTGAGAGTAACCCCTAAATTGACCTTTAAAACTCCCAAATGCGCAATTTATCATTTCCTCACCAGAGGAAGGCCCCGAACGAGCAGCACACACACAGCACACACACACACTCTCTGCTAAAGCACTCCCAGTGCGAAGGGGTTTGTCCAGGACAAGGATGCGGATTTTTGACAGGATGCAGAAGCAGGAGCAGGGCAAACGACGACGTCGACGAGTGCCATCAATCGTTTAGAGGCGTTGGCGATGGCGATGGCGATAGCGACAAATCTGATATGAGGATTCGGGCTTGGGTTTCGCCTGGAAACGGGGAATGGTTATGGGAATGGGTTCGGGATTCAGATTCAGATTCAGATGCGTCCCCGGTTGAGGATTATGTGCGTGTAAAGCGCACACCCACAAAAATGCTGCTCTTCCCACACTTTCACAACCGAAAATAAAGGATAAACAACTGGGAAAGTTTAAGTATTTGAAGAATATATGATTTGAAATTGTTTTTAAAGTAGAAAATATATATAAAAAAGGATTATTATTGGATATAAATATTTATAATTATTATATAGTAACATAAAACCAATATTTTAATAAGGAAATATAGGAAAATATGCATTATGTTTAAATTTGCTTTGAGTTCTTTGTTCAGTTTTGTCTCAGTGTCCTTTTGACTGATGTAAATGGGCAAAGTTTTGGCAACACTTTCAACCCATTCGGCCAACATTCGTCAAGCTCTATGCGTCTGTCATTGTGGTCAGGAGCGGGGTCCTGGGATCCTGGGATCCTTCCATTCTAGCGACTTGAATGGGCTTGAACTTGGGGGCAAGGGAAACTAGTTTCTAGCCAAAGGTGAGCTGGCAAAGTTCAGTTGGATTTGTTCCGCCAAAGGAATTGGTAAAGGATTAAATTAAAGGGTTAATTAGGAATAAGTTTTGCAGCAAGAAATAAGATTATTTTACATTTATAATGTTTAATTGATATTTAAGATTACGAAAGCCTAGAATATTTTCATTTAATAACAGCTTTATCTTAAAGGTTTAACTGGATTAATAACAAAAGTCTTTTAACAGATATTATTTTTTCCCTGCCTCCACACACTTACTATCTCATCTGAATCCTTTTAAAATCTGGTTAAGCATTGTAAAATATCGCCTTCAAAGTTGCATCCTTCGATACACACTCACTCCTTGGTGTGTGCCTGTGTTAGTTTTTGCCATGTTGAGCTCAACAACAACTTGGGCTGGTTTGGGTTAAAATGGTAACAAACATTTGAGGATTGGGTATGGCAACATGTGCGAGCGTGTAACCCATTTGGTAGACCAACAAAAGGTCGGGACATGCCGCAAACCCCTCCTTTATAGCAGCAAACCCCTCACCCCTCCGCAGACCGTTCATCGCCACCTGTTTTCCCACCCACTTTTCGCCCTCAAGTGTCAGCAGGCGGCCTTCAGTTCGGTTTTCCCTTTACTCGCCCTTTGGCTCTCCTTTATTTTGTAAATACCCTAACAGAGGGTCCCGTAAATTGGGTGCACGGTTGGATGTTAGTATATTAGTTTGGGAACTTATTATGGGTTTTAATTTATAGAATAATAATACTTTTGATAGCTTTCTTTATAAATATATTTTGTAATATGGGTATATTTTTAGAGGTTTGTTTATTTTCTTGAAATTATATTTAAAAGCTTTCAAGGGAGTGTTCGTTTGTCTCTTAATTTCATCGGAAAAGTTATTCGATCGATTAAAATATTTTATATAAAGTACTGAAATATTGTAAATACTAGTTTATGAAAGTAGTTTCTAAGTTAATAAATAATAATTTTAAACAAATTGAATGAGTTGTATAAACTTTACTTTAAAGCCCTTATAGAAGCTGTTCTATAGAGAATATTTTCTCGTGGAAAAAGCCTTAAATATAATATTTAATTCTATAAAAAAACAATAGGATGATTACCAAGGCTTTAAATCGTACTGATATATAAATAGATTTACATTTATATATATATATTTAATGTCATTAAATAATGAAAAAGGGTATTCACACTTTCCCTCATCAAACCATCGTTTGCTAATAATTTTTTGTTGCCTTTGTTTTGTTGCCAAGAAAGTGTGAACAACATTTTTCATAAATTTAACCAAACGCCTGGTTGGGGAGGGGGCGGGGGTTCGCTGGGCGCAAGGACGAACAATGAAAACAATAGAGCGAACAAGAGCAATAACAATAAACGATAGATATTTACCGCAGCAGGGAGCAGCCAGGAGTTCCTCCGGGGAGGAAGCCCAACCTGAAGCTGAGGCTGAGGGCGAACCCTTGAGTCCTGGCGATACTCCAGGGGCTGTTGCCGTCCCTTTTCCGCCGCCCTGTCCTTGCCGGGGGAGACAATAACAAACCAATTACAGTTAGATTGGCCGCATATTAAAAATCGAATGAGAAACACATCTGTCGCTGTTGTGTCTGGAAAGCGGGGCGGCCCAGGGAACGGTAAGGGAAAGGGGAAGGGGAATGGGAACGGGTACCCCCTCTTGAGTCAGAGCACCCCTGCAGACTGACCTCCCCTCTTCTTGGGCCAGTACAGAGAGAGAAATCGGTATTTGATAGCGATTTATTTGGATTTCTAAGGGGTTTCAAGGGATTAAATCAAGATAACTTTCATTAAATTAATGTATGTATTATATTCATAATTAATTTATTTTATTTAATTTTTTGGTTTGTAAATTAAGGCTTGAATATATTTAATTTTTTTTTTCTTTTTAAAGAATTTATTTCCTTAGTAAAAAAACTTCTAAATAAAAAATAAAACCATACCTTTAAAGGCTTTTAGTTTTATTTCAATTTAGAGTTGAAAAATATAAGTTTTTAATATCAAAAACCACCTGAAAATGATTTCCAACACATCTTAACAACTTTAAATCTTTTTAAACCATATTTTTTCTTTGTGTAAACTTCCCCCCTTGATGCTTTCCTTTCCTCTCCTTCTTATAAACTTTTGTTTTCCTTTTTTTTTTTTTTGGCAACTGTTTCGAAAAAATTGTTATAAGCAAAAAACTGCGGGGTTGCGAATGCTTAAAGGGGCCACTCGCGCTGGAGGGGGCGTGGCACCCAGCAGGGGCGATCAGGGGTTTTTTCTCTTCTCTTTATTTTTTTTGTGGCAGGCGGCGGGGTGGAGTGCGGAAAAAGCAAACTACAAATAAAATATGATTATGAAATGATTATTATAATTATGCTGGCATCTTCACAGATGTTGTTGCCGTTAACTGTGACCACGCCCCCGAACACACACACACACACACCGCCCTCGCACTGCCGGGACATCCCCTGGCGCCCCGTGTTTTGGTTCTTCCAGGGGGAAACCCAAGCGAGCTGGTTAATAATAAGCTGAAATTAGGGCGTGCTGGGCAAGAAGGCCGCCTCTCAAAAGAGACTTTGCACAGAGAAAAAAATATTGTTACCTTTAGGGGTTATTAACAAAAATATGTCATGAACTTTGGGTACAAAAATATTAGCAATAAAGGAAGAAGGTGCAAGTATAAATGAATTCATTTCTAATTCTAATTCTAATTTATGTAAACTGATACAGCAATTTAAAGCCAAACGTTTTAGCTTCAATATATGTAAAGTTTGTATATTTTTTCTGAGTGTACTGGAGACTCCAAGCCAGCGAAGCTTCTTATTTATTTTGGCCCAAAAAAATGAGGACGAACCACGAAGAAAGAGATCACTAAAGACCAGCACGTCAGATTCCCACATATTTTCATATATATATATGTATATATTTTTGTCCCAAAAGGTATATGTATATGTGTGTGTGTGTGGATGGGGGCGTGGTGTGTGCCTTTGTGTCCTTATTATTAGCAGAGGAGGCGTTGAAAATCCTCTTAAGGTAAACTGTGCATTATTAATGAAGTGCAGGACTCGACGAAAGCACGGAACCAAAAGCAGCGAAAGGGAAATTCACAAAAGGGGGCACAGAACGCTGGCGGGGGGAGGGATGGGAGATATGGTGGAGTTTTCATGGCAGTTTTGTTTGGGTTTTCACTTTTGTTTATCGGGGTCATGGGTTAAAAACAACAGCATCATAGATGGAGAGCTTAGCATCAATAATTTGATGGCAATTCAGGCGAGAATTTCGGGCCAAAATATGGGCTAGAATTTGAAGACTTTTTTGATGAATGTATCAATCATTCGGGGGGCTATAGGAAAATATATATATATATAAAATATATATACATATATATTTTGATGTATTTTTATTTTAATTGTTTATTGTTTTATTATTTAAATTAGAGCAAAACGTAGTTTTCTTCTTACTACCCTTGCAGAGAATTCTATTATTAATCACAAGCATGCAACGCAGTGAAGGAGTCGTTTCCGAGTCGTTTTATATTTATTCTTGATTAGCATTAACGAAGATTTTGCGAAGATTTGTTAACTTTATAAAAACTAACTCAGGAAAGTCTTCCGAGTTGAAATTAATGCATTTTTGGCGGAGTTATGATCGATTTTTATGCAAGCTTCGGTTTCCCAAAGTTAGCTTCTGTTTTTGTTTTTGTTACGTATTTTATAAACTACATATATTTGTCTAATGTATATAAAATACGGAATATTTATGGGTGGAGTATTTAGAAATACTTCTTCAAAAATTCGAGAAAATTATAATGTAAAATATATTTAGCAATTACAAGTTAAAATGTACATATGTACTTTAAGTATATATACAGTGTAAAGTAATGACTTATTAACTCTCTATTAGCGACCTTGTTTCTTAACAGCTTTTAATATATATATTTTTTTTTAAGAATTATTAGATTTTTTAAAGAGCACATATTTCAAAATAGTACTAAATACTCTTCTGCCTAGACAGTTCTCCTTCCCTCATAATAATGCTTCTTCCGTAATAATTTCCCCTTGAAAAACACTTTATTTTCCTTGAAAGTTACTCCTTTTTCCCAGCACTTGGACAGACCCTGTCTCTCTGCTCTCCCCTCCTCTCCCTCCCCTCCCAAACTGGCTAATCGAATTAATTGCTTAGATTCAGTGAGGCTTATAGCCACCTAATCAGATGAGGGGACCGCAGATGAGAATTTATTCCCGGCCGCATCGCAATCTGGTTATAATCTCTCGCTGATTACAATGGTCACCGGCTTTGCTCTTTTTTTTCTCTCTCTCTCGTTGCCAGAGGAACTGAAGTGCGAGATTGGATTTCTCCACCCACTCTCAGTCGCTCTCTCTCACTCTCTAGAAGGTAATCCCTTGCAAAATTCTAGAACAAGCTCAGTCATCCGAGATTTTTGGAAAACCCGAGCCAAAGGCAAGGCAAGCCAATAATTCACCTGCTCAACTCGCCGCAGCTCGTGTCCGTTTTTGGCCACTGTTTAATATTATAAGTAATTCGCCTTTTCTGCCTCACCTGCCTCCTGCCACCTGCCTCCTGCCCCCTCCTGGCTCCTTTTCCAGGTGCCGTGTGCCTCCAGGGGGGGAGGGAGGGTAGCGTTTTCGCCGCCTGCCTTGTGATGTGGAAACGATGCGCATAAAATCAGCGGCGCGTATGGCAGGAACAACTGGAGATGGGGCAGAGGAGGGGAGGTGAGAGGGCTAGAAGAGGAGCAGGAGGTTGTCGACACCAAAGCCACCTGGCAGGGAGGCAAGAAGGTTTTCCACACAGAAAAAAAAGGAGGAACTGAAGAAAAAGTGAGGGGTTTCGGGGGGAAATTAATAAAAATCTTTCTTTGGCGTAATTTACAATTATATATATTTTAAGGAACTAACAAGACCAACTAGACCAGAGTTTCATTGGAGAATATCTATAAATTAATAGTGTATCCATATTTGAGGCAGAAGTCGATGTATAATTCGATATTTTAGTATTTTCCTGAATGGGATCTGATTTTACTAGTTTGTAAATTCTAGATTTTTTAATAAAATAATTTATTTACATATTTTCAGCTATATTTCTTAAAAAAGATAATTATCAATATATGGATAGTTATTATATGAGAAGCAGAGATAGATTTATAAGACGATATTTAAATGATGCTGTTATTTAATATTTTGTTTTTTATATTAATTTCATTAATTTTGGTCTGCAATTCCTAGATTTTCAGATTAAAATGATTATTTCGATATTTTAAAGCTATATATCTTAAAAGCGATATTTATCGATACATCCCATTTCGATATTATACTATTTGCTTTGCTTTAAATATGATATTTCTATTTCTTCATACATATACTTATAAATATATATCATATTAGACTTTTCCTTTCACTATATCCCTTTATTCACCTCAATTTCGCTGAGTGCATTCGTCCATTCGCCTGTCTTTCGTATCAATCAAAACAACGCGAGTGAAGGAAGGCCCAACTGGCGGACGGAAACTCGGTTGGACGGACGGAAGGACAGACCGACCGACGGACAGACTGGCGGACTGACGGACCTAAGCCAAAGATTTGACATGGATCAGTAATCTAATGCCAGATTACGTATACGCATGGCGGGACCCGCAAACTTTGGACTCGGCCTCTCCACTGCCGGCCTCTGCTACTCCTCCTGTTCCTGCCTCTGCTTTTGCTCCTGCCTCTGCTCATCTCCTCCTGCTCATCCTGTCTGTCTGCGACTGTGTGGCTACGTGTCTGTGTGCAAGTCACACGGATGCCACGCCCCCGAGCCTGCGTCCCCTGCTCCTTGGACAAACCAAAACCAAAACCGAACCGAACAGAACAGAACAGAACTGAACTGAACTGAGCTATAGCGAACCGAGAGCCGGCATGAATGAATGGATGAATGAGCTCAGCCCGGCTCAGCGCAGCTCCGAGGAAGTCCCAGGGAGCTGGGAGCTGGGAACTAGCAGCCAGGAGTTGGGAGTCCAAAGATGAGAGCCTGGGAAAGGCACGAGGCGAGCACACAGGCAGAAAGACACTGACAAAAAAGATTTCGGAGGGTTTTATAATCGTTTTCATATTTCAAATATTAATAAAGAACCCTACATCTCATATATAAGCAAAGTCATGACTAGTTTCTCTCAGTGCTTGTCTAACCATGGCCGTTTCTGTCAGTTTGTCAGTCTGTGCAGTGAGTCGAGGGTTTATATCGATGATGACTGCGCTGATATAACGAAGGAAGCCAGCCAACCGTCGGCTGGACGTGGAGGAGCCTCCTCAACGCTCGGATGTCTTCTCAGTCTTCTGTCTGAGTCTCAGTCTGAGTCTCAGTCCGAATCCGAATCCGAATCTGAGGGTTCGCTGCCAGATACGGCACACAGATACGCCACACAGATGCACAGATACAACCGAAGGCAGACCTCTTCATTGGCGTTTGGCAAGGTTTATGCTTGCTTGAGCCCGATTTCGGTTTGGACCCGTCGTCAGCGATCTCCGTGTTACCCTCGCCTCAAGTAATTACCTGCCCGAGGGGTCACAGGGGGTCACCGAACAGGAAAACAGGTGGAGCAGGCTCTAGAGACTTTGAATTTGTTTCAGAACTAAATACTGAAACCTTAACCCAAGTTAAGGTATTTCAAATATTTGTATCCCCGATCTTGGTTGGCCACTCAAAGCTGGAATAGTGTCCGGAATCCGTGATGGTGTCCAAGTCCAAGTTCTAGGAGCAGGCGGAGCGTAACGAACGAGCTCGGGTGTCGGTGTCCCCCACATTTCCTCCTCTCTTTGATGGGCACATCATCAGGGGTTTGGTAGCTCTCTCTCTCGACCGAAAGCCAGGAGCCTACAAAAAATCAGGTACAATGGGAGGAAAATGGGAAATTAATGGAATAAAATTAGAAATTGGGTTAAAAAGGAGTTCTTGAAAATTTTATACTTACCTTTTAGAAAACTATTGATATGTCAAATAAGTTATTCTATGTCTATGTCTGTTTTCTAGATAGAAAAATAAATAAAGAATTGAATAATTGGTTAACAAATAAGTAACTAATATTATATAATAAAGTAACAAATAAGTAAAATAGAATGAATAATAAAAAAGTTAAGAAACGTTATGATAAAAGCTAAGTAACGTTTTTAAAAATTTTGATCTTTTTATTTTTCAAAACCTATTAAGACTTAGACTTGCCTAAGCTTTAAAATAAGAGATAAAACGAAAATGAAATAGAAAAAATAAAATAGAAGGAAATAATTTAATTTTGTTTTATAGTAACGCTAAAAATTTAAATAATTAGGTCTTCAAGTGCAATTTCATAAGCAAGTAAACTGCGTAAGAGTTCTTAATTTCTGTCAGTAATTTTTAATACTAATTCCAAGAATATTCATTGCTCCCCAAAATCAACTTTAATAATATGTAAACACGATTCGCCTGTTTGTTCCATGGTGCCAGCAGATCTGGCTCCAATCCAGTCCGATAAGGACCAACAAAGGGGAACGACGAGCCTCCAGTGAGAGGTCCTGCCTGCCTGCCTGCCTGCCTGCTCGCCTGTCTGTGTGTCAAACGTCCTCCGGCCGCCCTGAGATGTGCACAGAGATAGGCCGACGTTGACGGAAGGACAGCCGATGGTATGGCCGCCAGAGCGTGGCAACCACCAATGTGACCCGGCAGAAAAACCCCCCAAAAAGCTCACCCAATAATCCCCCAATGCTTGCCACGCCCACAGGCTCCAGGATTTATTCGGATGTATAGAAATATTCTATATTTTTTATATGTGTGTATTTTGTGTGTGTTCTTGTTAAACAAGTGGATGTGTGCACTGCGAGAAATATAGGTTTTATTTTAAAGGAAGTGAAGAAATCATTTTAAATCATTTATATTCGGGATCAGCATCACCAGCAGAGTTAATCTAGATTAAAATAAATTGCTGATTTATATTTTTTTTAATTTTGTATCATTAAAATTGTCAAAAAATATAATTTTTTTAATTTCAAAGTTCAGTATGCAAATTTATTAACCTTTTGAAAATTTCTCTAGCAAAGTTTTCAAAATTTGAGTTCTTTTTTAAGTTAGTTATGAG
The DNA here is from genome assembly GCA_008042575.1 of Drosophila watanabei. Classification (NCBI taxonomy): domain Eukaryota; kingdom Metazoa; phylum Arthropoda; class Insecta; order Diptera; family Drosophilidae; genus Drosophila; species Drosophila watanabei. The sequence goes on from VNJS01015695.1 coordinate 96,408, forward strand.
ATTTTCAAACTTTACTTTGTCAAAAAAATATTACCATATAAAAATATCGATTCAAGGAATGCGAATCCTTATGAGGATAAGATGCTAGCTTTGTTTTCTGTTTAAAATTAATTTTAAGTGTTTTTTTTTGTAGTTTTTATTCCTCAAATAAATTAAATTTAATTTAAAAGATACCCAATTCTTTGCCATATTAATCAAGAGGAAACTAGTCTTTGTTTTTACCTTTTAAAATTAAATGATTCATACAGCAATTAAATATAATGTTGCAATTCTACTTAATATTTTACATTTTCTATATATTTCAAATGAATATATTATGTATTAATAACAATAAATTACAATATGCATGTAAATAACCGTTTTAATCCTGCAGTGCATCTCTTCGAACTATATTTTGTTTATATCCTGCTCTGCCCTGCTTTACTGTCAGTGACGTTGTGGGAAACCTGTTCTTTGCTGAGCGTATCTACCCCCTTCCCCGTGTCCTTTTTTGTTTCCTTTTCTTTTTTTTTTGTGATCCTGGGACGTGCCTGAATCGCTGCCACACGTATTTGCTGTTGCTGATTTGTGGAACTTGCCTCCTTATATAAGCATAATTCCAAGAGCAAAGTTCGATTGGAGAAAATGCGAGGGCAATGCGAGGAGGAGGCGGGGGATCTGGTGGGCGGGCTTCAGGCTCACCTGATTGACATTAGTTATTGACATTTCTTTCCCAGCTTGTACATATATATGTTGCACTCATTTCTGGATTGGGTTTTAAGTTCAGGAGAGGAATTTAAAGAGGAGTTTTAAGGGAGTTGTTTAAAAGGGAATGCTTTTTGCTATTTGTTGAAATTTATTTTTGAATTGTAAATGAGTAACTTATATATTTTATTACAGAACTTATAATTAGTTCTATATTCTATCAAGAAATTAAATGCATGCATTTTCAAGGAATAACTACCTTTAAACAGTTATAAAGCATAAATAAATCCTGTAAATATTTTGTTGTTATAAAAATATATTCCAGTTTTTTTGTGAAAATATTTTCCCTGAGCTTAAGCTTACTTGGCGGCTTTTACTGGCCCAGCAAATGGAGGCTCTGAGCCCTGCTATGCCTTCCCATTGGCGGCATTAGCATATAAATATTTTGCAGAGCGAAATAAGGGCTGTGATTCCGTGGTTGGATTCCGGAATTCAGGTTTCTGGATACCCGGATTCGGGATTGCGCATTCTGGAATCTGAAATCTGGGAGCCCGAAACGCGCCATGGCCGCCTGCAACTGTGATTTATGCCACCCACCGGCACAGATATATATCTTCTAACGATGGCAAGGACTCTGGGCTCACCTTTCGGGAAGGGGAGAAGGCAGGGGAGATGAGGGATATATCCATCAGGCATTACTTTTATGTGGCAGTTGTGCTGCCGAGGCGAACTCGTAAAAGCAACGCAATTTCGCATTCACACTGACACTGACTGATGTGCCCGTGCTGGAGGTCCTTTTGGCCCGCCAACTGGCTGCCTCTTGCTCCTTCTCCTGACTCCCAGCCTGGCTGTGACTGCGGCTCCGGTCCTGGTCCTGGTTCTGGTTCTGGTTCTTGTGCCTGTCATTCATTTCTTATCTCTCGCCTTCGCCTTGAATGTGTCTCTAGGCTGTCATTCTGCTTTCGATGAATATCTTCGCAGGAACCAAGGAATGGGAAGGAAGCGGCATGGGCCGGAAGTAGACACAGAGAGAAATGGGTAGTTAGTTTGTGACAATCTGTGGAAAATGTTTTTCTGAAATGTACAAGAAATAAAGTCATAAATATTATATTAATTTTAACTATGATTTATATTGAATAAATTAAAACAGTGCTTCGCAAGCTCCTAACTCACGAATCAGCAAATGTTGTGTTAGTAAATAAAATATTTTAAAGCAGAACTTTCTGCTTAAAGCTACCTATTTTTTCCTCAAGTGTAACAGCATCAAAAGCGTTTCGAAGGAGTGTAAGGAAAAGTGACGGCGACACAGTCGTCATCGTCAACGTGTAATCATCATCGTCATTTCCCAGCCTCCCCCCCAGCTCCCCAGCTCCGTCCCATCTCCTGTCCAATCCCATCCACATCCTCATCCTGATTTCCAGCAAACCATCTCCATTCTCATAAGTATCAGCATCAGAATCAGGAGCGTTGTCGTTGTCGTCGTCGTCGCGAAATCGCTGTGTTTCAAATAGCCTCATTGAGTCCTCCTCCGACCAAGCCCCACCACCTTTAACTGCTCTACAGCACCCCACCCCATCCTTTCGCATCCTGCCAACAAAAGCTTGTTTAAGGCACTGAAAGAAACACGTTAGAAGTTTAATAAGAAATGATTTAAAAGGGTTTATAGTAAAGTTTTTTGGTTGAGCATCTCATTTAAGATAAATAAAATAAATAAATAAAGCTAATAGGGTTCTCTGGCCTTTGGTTTTTTTGAAACTCGGTACTTGTTTTTTTCCTGTGCATAAAATGCGAACTGCTAACTGCGAACTGTGCGTTCGGCAGCGACAACAGCAACAGCATTGCCAATGGCAGGGCCAGAGGCAACACCAACATCAGAAACATCAACAACAGCAGCAGCAACATTAAGGCCCAGAGGTAGCTACACTCGGAGAAATGAGCAGGAAAAGAAGTATGCTATAAAAAAAGAGAATATATGTAAAAAAATAAAGTAAATAATCAACTGAAAAATGAAGTTAGCAGAGGCTATAAAAATATATATAAAAGCTTATTTTGAAGGGCCTTTGACTGGTTGTTGTATTATGGTTATTGAATAATATTCTTGGCATGCAATATATTGGCTAAATATTTGTAATATTCCAATAAGGCTTTAGAAAAATGCTCGTACATTTAGCTGAAATTGTTTTATCTTTCGATTTCGTACAAAGATTACACAAAAAAGAGAGAAAGAGGCAAAAAATTAAAGTTTAACTTCTTCCGAGAAAAACTTAACTCAAACTTAACTAAACTTGTTCTTACTTCTAAAAAATTCTTTTTGAATTTGAATGAATAAACCCTCTTTACTGTCTTTTTAATCTCTCTCTCTCTCTCCTAACTCTTTCTAAATTCTTCTCTAAATTCCTCTCAGCTAGTGCATTGCAGGCAAAGCGTGGAAGAGAAAGCAAGAGAGAGATAGAGCAATAAAAAAAGCCATTCAAAGCTAATGAAATGCAAACGAAAGACAGTTTTAAATCGAATTAAAAGACAAGTTTTTATTTTTTTTAATAAGGGTAAGAAGTATACAAAAAAATAGTATTTTTTTAGACCAAATTCCTAATTGCGTTCAGTGTAACTGTATACTGTGCCATCGCAGTTCTCGATGCCGTTGTTATTACAACAAGCGCAGAACACAGAACACAACTTTTTATCACCGTCGCCGCCCCCAAAATGCCAGTCAGCGTTGCATCGTCAACAGCAGTGGCTCCTGGCGGGAGTATCTGGGGATATATATATATACAAATATATATACATATATATTTTTTGTTGTTTCGGATTGCGGGATCGGGACTATGGGGTCGGGTCTATGGGGGGTGTTAGCTGGGAGCCATCGGCCGTGAGCTCGAAGCACACTAACGTTTGTCCTCGTTGTGTGCTCAGTTTTTCTTTCGTTCATTTTTTTTTCGGAGTTTATGGTCTTTGTCACACACACACACACACACGCACACTGGCACACAGACACGCAAACTGGCACACAGACACGGGCAGCCAGTCAACTGTTATGTGCTCAGCCATTGAAACGCTTTATCAAAACTACCCATGGCTCAGGCTCAGGCTCAGGCTCAGGCTCAGGCTGAGTGTGTGGGCGGTGTGGAAAATCCCCCTCCGGTTAGGCGGTGAGGCGCTTTTCCGGGGGCCAAAGAAGCCAGAACACAAGGCAGGACACAGGCCACAGGCCGCCACAGGACGAAGCAAACAGAGAAAAAAGTAGCAGCAAAGCCATAGAACGGCAGGCTCCCTGGCAAGTGGCTCTAGGATGATGACCAGGACCAAGGCCGATATGAGAGGGTGGCTAAAGGAGTTGTGAATAGTTATTTGATTATTATATTTTCTATTTATAAACTAGAAATTATCAAGAAACAATAGAGTAGAATTTATTTTTACAAATTGTGTAAGCTAAACTTTGAACATAAAGCTTAAGCTAGCATTTTTATGATTATATAAAAATGCCAACTTTGTTTACAATCACTTTACATATTTAAATATTTAAACTTTTTCTCTTTTAACTGTTAAATCCACCCTCGTGTGCTTTTGGTGTGGCATCGACCACTGTTTATTTGTTGTCTGCGTGCCTTTCGGGGGTCAAATTGTAAGCGAAATACGAGCGTTCTGGGAGCCACATCAATGGCCATGCCGTTGCCTGGCTTTGATGGTCTGTCGGCAACATCAACAGCAGCCACTAAAAACAGCTGCCACAAATGCAGCAACATCAGTGAGTTGCAACATCTCCCCAGCAACTGCAACATCTCCACCAGCAGCAGCAACACAGATCTAGCAACAAAATGTTTCAACTGCAGTGTTGCCAAGAGCGAGGACACTCGGGTGACAATGTTGCTGTCGATGCATGAATGCTGCACACAGAAAAGGGTAAAGGGAGTTCTAGGGAAAATGAGGAAATTCGGGGAAAACAAAGCCTCCTCCCCCTACTCGTAGTCGTCCTTCTGTGCGTTACGGCCGGGCCACGGCACGTACACAGATAAAAATCAAACACACACAATGTCCGAAAAGTGCACTCGAAAGAGGGTGTGAGAGAGGGGGTGAGGTAGGGATAAGGGAGCAGGGAAGAGGAGTATGAAGAGAAAGAGGCGGGCCAGGACAGAGACAGAGACAGGTGGAAAAGTCGACACCTGTATTCCCATTGCCCCAATGGATTTCCTTTGGGCTTCTGCGCCTTTGTGGACTTAAAAATGGCAGCGAAATGGTGAGAAAAGTCCAGTTAACACTTTTGGAGCTTCAATTCAAGGATTCCACAATGTCCCTTCGAAGTGGGATGTCTTTAAGGATAAAGAGAATCGGTCTTTATGTTCTGTTTGGGGAATAGGATATACTTTCGTTATTGTTTCAGTAAACTTATCTAGAGATATCTTTGCATCTTAAATACTCAAAGATCCTGCAGCCTATAGCTTGTAACTTGTACTATCTAAAACACCAAATGCCATCCAAAGATGTCAACTCTGGCCTTTTCCAGAACCCACTTGCCACAGAGCTCCCTGTCCTCCGTTCTCCTCTCTCCTCTTTGAGCTCTGCCTTGCGGTAGCTTAAAGTATGGTAATTCCTTGGGCACCACCACCGGGAACCACATCCAACCACCCAAAAGCCAACCACCCGTGCACCCAAAACACCCAAACACCGAGGAACTCCAGAAGCAACCCACATTATCCCACAGCAAGTCAAGCCACAAATGCGACTTTCGGTTCGGGTTCAGGTTCAGTTTGGGGTTCGTCCGGGTCCGGATCTGGGTTCGGGTTCGGTTTCTGGGCTTTGGCTCCGTCTCCGGCTCTTTTTTATGGCATAGATTATCATAATTATTGTAATACTTTTGCATGGCTTGACTTGCCCCGCACTGCCTCGCCCTGCCTGGTTTTCCCCGCTGGGCTTTTGAGCTTCAGTGATTTGCATTTTTTTTCTCTGCCTTCCCAGCTTTCCTCTTGCTGCCATATTTATGTGCGCTCGGCTAGAGACGAAGATGGAGACAGATACGGGGCAGTGGCAGTGCGGGGGAAAATCCAAATCCAAGGGGTCGGGTCACAGCTAGATGACCTGTGTGCCGGCGAGGTGTTGTTGCCGCTGCTGCTACTGTTCCAACAAGTCCCACGGGAGGTGAGACGATCCCAGTTCCCATATCCCATATCCATAGCTCAGAGACCGGAGCCCAGATCCGAGCCCAGAAGTTAGCATCTGTTAGGAAAAACGTAACGCGAATGATGACGATGATGTGGCACTGGTGGGGGGAAGGGGAACTTGTCCAAGGGGATGCTCTGATGAAGATGGGCCCCATGTGGCGTCTCGATCTCAGCCACTGCATAATCCCACCGGCCGCCGAAAAGATCAATCAAAGTAAATGACTTTCCGATTGAGTACCAGGCTGACGCAGCACTTGCACTTTGAGGAACGAATCCCTTGGCCAGGGAGTAGTGGAAAACCCTTGATTTTTGGGGTTTTCTAACAGTTTTTCATATGATTATTTACCTTTGCAGGGTTTTATAATATTAGTTATAAATGAAGGAGTCGTTTCCGAACAAATCGTAAATATTCTTTATCAGCATTAAAAGCCGAGTCGATCTAGACATGTTTGGACGAACAAATATTTTTTACTCAATTCTTCGAAAGATTTTTCGTCAAAATTGTGAAAAAAAATTGGAAAAAATTTGAATTTATCCAAAGCTAAACTTCAAACACTATAAATCATATTTATTCGTGATGATTATCAACAGCCAAGTCGATCTAGCTGTCCGTCTGCAGATAGTCTTCATTCTATTATGATTTATATACCGATTCGCTATTAAAATCCTATTTTAATGATTCTGATTTCCTTGGTGGTTCCGACGGTTTCCTTAGCTGCGATTTAAGGACCTATCGGCTATCAGAGCCCTCCAAAACTTTCTGAAAATATTGAATACTTTCTCGAAAATAAATAAGAAATTCCACCTTGATTTATTTATTTGGTAGCCGAGATAATTGGCTTATTAGAAGTTCGTTTTCCTTTAGCAGCCACAATTGCCACTTGCGCCGCGCCGCGTGTCCTGTCCGGTCTTGTCCTGTCCTGTTTCCCAGTTCCTGTTCCCATTTTCCATTTCCCTTTTCCCATTGACTTTGGCATTTGGCAATTGCATTTAGCGCCAAATCAAATCGTCGGATAATCATGTTACAAAAGCCAAATGCGCTGAAATTAAAGACAAGAACGCGGCATGTGGGCCTGGGCCTGGGCTTGAGCAGGCTCTGGCGTGTGGCAACTGTATGGAAGTGCGCAAGGACATCCATCCGTGAGGGCTTGGGCTTGTCGACGACAGGCGACAGGTCAACCCCAAATAGCAGCTCAAAACACCAGGCGCGACCCCTTGGAATGTCCCAACCCCTGCTGTGATTTTCGGGCAGCTTTGCTGAACTCCCGCTGGGATCAGAGAGATGCGCCGCCGAAGTCGCATCTTCCTGCGTCCCTCGTCTGGTCCTTGGTCCTTGGTCCTGTCGCTTGGCTTTGACGTGCCCGGCCTCCAGCTCTTGGTTGTGTTTTCCAAGCTCGAATCCGCGAGCAAAGTTGAAAGAGTGTTGCCATGAGCACTTAAATATTTTCCCGTTAGAGCCAGTGTGACCATTTCATACAAATAATATTAAAATCTTGATATATTATATTTATAATATATTTTTCTATATAATATATATATTTCTTAGGTTAGAATTCAAGTTCTTATTGCTTTTCGAAGCTGTTTCTTTTTGGAAATGTAGACTGTCATGCCAAATTTGGCTATTTTTCGGCTACTCTAACCTCCAAGAGGGTGGCAACTCTGGCCAGTGGCATCGACTAATGTTTGTTTTGCCGCACAGGGACATGTGCAACACTCCGGGGCATATATGTGTACATATGCCATTCACTTTTTCGAGTGTGTATTTCACGGCCCGTCGACCCGCGGCCCTCATTCTCCGTTCCCCGTTGAACGTTCAGTGTTGCCACCCCCCTTCTCCTCCTCCTCCTCCTCCTCCAGCATGCAGCAGCACCCTGCGGTGTGGTCCACCCCTCGGAATTGTCGAAATAAAAAGGGAACTATTTTGTTTGTATTTAGATTGCATTACTAAGCAAATTGCGGAAAAATTAGCGGCTGATTTGGGGATCATCTAATTACAAGGGCAACGACGGCACAGGGCACAGATGTGAGAGGAACGGGGACAGATATCGAGACAGACTATATATCACATTACTTTGATTTGGCTCGGTTTGTGACCGCGGCTAGCTGGCCAGAAACTGCCATATGTGCCCTAAACGCATCTGTATCTTTTTTTTATTTGTTCGTCCCTCAACAATTGCCCAGCGAGGGTTGTCGGTTTAACTATAGATATTATATATGCTATATCCCGGGGGGAAATGCATTCGGTAAAGCGGTGCCATTAAATTTATTTCGATTCAACCATGAAACCGCATTTAAGATCGCATCAACAACAGGTAAAATAGCATTGAAAGAGTGGTCTTTAAGTTAGTACATATTCCGAAGCAACTGCAGTCTTCAATTTTATTAGATACTCTATAATATTATATCATATTAATATAATAAAAAATATAAATTAAATAAAGCTATGTTTTTGATATATCAAGTCAGAGTATATATACTTTAACATTTGTAGCTTTTCTTTGTCTCGTTATTGCCTCGTTTCATTTCTAGAGTTGCTGCAAATTAGCTTCCAGTGTGACCAAAGGAATAAGGTTACAAATCAGTTGATACCTGGTAACACTTTGATTTGACCTTAGCTGTCAGAATAACACTTGAACATAATTTCATTCGTTTTTCGTTCGAGCTACAGTTCAGACCACTTTAGTTTCTTATTTTTCTTATACATTAATTTTTATTTTACGGTTTTTTATATTTATTGTTTTGTTATTCAATCGATGATTGTGATATTTTAACTTCATAAACTTTTATTGCCTTTCTCTTAAAAGCAATCTGTTAATAGTGAGAATCTGTTGTAGGTATCAATTTAAAGCTCTATTAATTTTTTAAAATACTAAACGTTGCCTTAAGATTTTGATTTATTTATTTTCCCACTTATTATTATTATTTCATATCGTTTTGAAAACCTTGGGGCCTAGAAGATCACAAAATACTTTGCCTTGTTTGATGGAAAAGTAACTAGTTGCCATACTCGCTCGCAATTTCCACTTTCCCTTCCCACTCCTCCCCCCTAAAAATATATATATATATATATATTTATATCTTTCCTTCGCTTCCGCCGAGCAACTTGTTCTGCTTTTTGTTCGCAGTCAAAAATCCACTTGAGTGAAAGTTAAACAAGTCGACAAGGGAAAAATCCCTTGGCTTTTCCCTCCCTCACACCACCTTGTTCTTGTCCTTGTTCAGGAGGGAGGAGAGAGGGGCGGAGGGAGGGAGGTGGAGTGCCACATTTTCTGCTGTAGTATTTCCGTTTTCTCAGTTTTTAACAAAACACAGCCGCAGGCGATTTTCCAAAAATGATTTCGGAATGAGTTTTTCTTTGCCTCGAACTCCTTGAGTCGTCCTACGCCGCCCCCTCCCCTGCCCTCCCCTCTGGATTTTCCTCTTTTATATAGATATATAAATATCGCTATATATATATATATGTATGTTGTGTGTGTGCAAAAGTTGCAAAAGTGATTCGGGCATAAAACAGATAGAGAAGGAAGTCGGTGGATTGGGCGCTGAAAGTGGGCGGCTTGCCTGGGGAAAGGCAGGACACGGTGGCGGGGCAGGGGGGCAGGGGGGCAGGAAGCAGAGAGGGGGAGGGAGCCCAGTCAGTCAAGATGGCTGCCAGTTGGAGTGTTGCCGTTGATTCCCCCAATGAAGCGGAAGGAAGTGAAGCAGAGTCCCGAGCCCCTGCGACGGCCATCGCTCTTGCTACCTGTTTCAATGACAATTTTCCCAGCAAGCGATGGGAGAGCTCTATTTTATTTTTATTTTAGCAAAAATCTGTTGTAAATTTTAAAAAATTTATCTTTAAAGTAAAGAACTGGGACTTGATTAAACTAAAGAACTGGGACTTTGAAAAATAAAGTTGTTAGCATTAAATCAATCAAATATTGATGACTTGATTGCCAGTCTTGCTTGTTTATATTTATTCTTAAAGCAAATATGATAAACTTTACTTAAGTGATTTTTTGAATTTAAATATTTGATTATTTATTGTATTTTTTAGTGTTTTAGTTATTTATTTATATATTTATTTGAAGAAAGCTAAACTGGCTAATGAAGAGCTTTCGCTACTCTGAACTTAATTCTTTAACTGATTCTTTTTCCAAAAGAAAGTAACTTTAAGGAAAACTTGCTCTTAAATTGCTTAAGGAACGGTGAATGTGTATGTGTGTGTGTATGGGGGTGTGCGTGTGTGCGGAGGTGTGTGTATATATCACCCGCTAGCGACAGGTAATTGTGTTTCAGTTGCTTCTCCTTATTTTTCTTTGGCAACAATAAAAACGATGACAATGCCACTTTTTGTTGTTCTCGTTGTTTGTTTATTTGTTGACGAGAAGTGGGGGGCGTGGAGGGGGAGGGGGAGAGGGTGTTTTCGTTGTGTGTATGTAGGTGGGGTTGGGGGCGGGGGTGTGTTGCTGGGAAATATAGCCTTGAGAGCCGGTGCGTCCTTCAATCTCCATTGCTGCTGGAAAACTCATTCAAACTTGAACGCAATTTTTCTTTGCTCCTCTATTCACACGCACTCTTCTGTGTGTGTTTGTATGAGTGTGTATGGGCTTGAATGTGTGTGTGAGTCTCCCCCTCTTTTCCCCCCTTATTCATTTCCTCGGCCGTTTTACCTTGACGCTCTTTATGAGGCTCCCACAGCAGCCGATGCGAAATGTGTATGAAAATAAAAAATGATAAAAGTTGGCAGATAAAAATTACACACGCACACCCCGCACACACACCCTACACTCACCACCATTCACCTGCATACAAAATGGCGAGCCCCTGCCCCAATTCGGGGCCATCTCCCACCTCCATCGAGTGTGTGTTCATCCTTCGTCCTGGCACCAAAACTCAATTCCAAGCCCACCCCTCTCTCCCCAGCCCCGGGAACATCCATGTCGAGAATTGTAATTTTTCTTGCTTCATTTCCTTTGCCCGTTTTCGTTTCGTTTTTCCTTTATATATATTTTTCCTGGCATTTTTTCTCCTTTTTTTGGCGCCTTCATTGAGAATAAGCATCGACAGGCTTTTGCACAGTGGAGTCTATAAAGTGATTTTGGGTTCATTAATGTGTAAGTTTACTATTAAATTAATCTTATTTCTAATTATTTTGGGTTAAAATATTTAATGTATTTGACCAATTTTATTTTAGGATAACCTTTCGTGAAAGAAACCTAAATATAATGGGTTTAATGCTAAACATCTTGAGCTGTTCAGTCTTATTTGATCGATATACTTTGTAAATATAAGTTTGTGATCTCCAAGCTCCAAGATCTTTCAAGCTCCGAAAAATAATACCACTATTTTTTTTATAATAAATACATTTTTATCATTATCGGACTTTTAATATAATATAAAAATCCCACAATTCTCTTTCTTATCTTTATCAAGAACTTTAAATATTGTCCTTACCATAGTACCTCGCCTTATGCCGGTTTTGGGTCCGCTTTCAGGTCCTGTGCTCGATTCCCTGCTCCTTGTTCCTTGTTCAATATTAAGCTTCTTTGCTCTCGGTGCCATTTAACATTGTACGGACCCCACAATCCGGAATCCCCTCTTATTTTTCCCTATTTTTTTTTTTTTTTTTTTGTCGTTGTTGTGCTACAAGGACTACTTGGAAAATTTTTCATGATTTTCCTTTTTTTTGCCTCTGCAATTTTTCTTGCTCCACTTGGACTTTGCCTTTGCCTTTGCCTGCTTGTGGAGCTGCTGCTCGTAGCATTTCCTTTTCTTTGGAGGCAATGAGTTGTCTGCTTTCCACTTGGCAACTTTCGATTCGAATGCACAGAAAGAAAAAAGGGGGAATAGAGTAATAAATATTACTCGTTAATAATAGGTAAATTAATTTAATGGGAATTTTTTAGCTTTAAAATTACTTTAGGATACTTAAAATACCTTTAAAGCTTAAAGCAACCCTTAATATTTAATATTCAGCTTACAATAAAGACTTTTTTATTTTTAAATAAGAGAGTTGCGCAATGAGATTATAACTAAATATATTAAGTCAAGTTCTGTATTTTAATTCAAAAGTATAAATGAGATTCTATAAAAATATATTAAATATGGACAAGTCGTCCTCTTTTTTCCCAGTGTTTAACAGTTTAAAGTTTAGTTTGCAGGAATACTTGTGCTGAAAGGAGTCCTGGGCAAGCCAGATCGAAGCGTATATAAAATGCAAAACCAAATTATGATGTCCTTTAGAAAGGGAAAAATCCCTTTGCCACATTGACTTTTTTTGTAAGTCAGTTTTTTTTCCACCTGTCTCCTTTCTCCTTCCAAAAGAGAGAGGGAGAGTTTCCTTGTAGAACATAATTTATCTGTTTGCGGAAGGAATGATTCAAGGTGTGTGTGTGTGTTCGCAGGCGGGGAGTGGGGCAGCGACAGTCGCGAATGCAATTTAAATATTTGCATTTCCCTGTTTTTATTTTATTCCGCAGGAGTTTTCCCCCGCGAAGCGACGTGGCACGTGGAAAATGCATTGTTGCTGGCTGATCTCTTGGGAGGGGAGAGAAGGTGCAACAGCAGATTGAGTTGCATTTTCTTTTCTTTTTATTTTTTATTTCCGAGAGAAGTCCTTCCACCTCCTTAAAGCTTTAAGTATTGCCAGCTGCGAAATTGCATTACCGAGTAATTTTTTCCCCTCCCTCCCTCAGCTGGCTGTCGTTTTATTTTTTGCGCGCAATGTGAAATTGAAGTGAGGCGGACGCCCAGCCAGGAAAAACAGGAACAGGAGCTGCAATATACGAGGGCAGGGACATTTACAGTTAACTTCATAAAGAAAATTTAACGAGCAACATCCTGTGCATGCTGGGGCTATGCGGGGGGAAAAGCAGGGAAGGGAAGGCCAAGAAAAAGCGTAAAGGACGAGGTGGAGAGCGCAACAAGGATGACGACAACAAGATAAAATGCATGCTGGGACAAGGATAGAGCAGAGAGACGAGAAGAGAATGGAGAAAGGAGACTGCAGAATGCAGAAAGCGAGACACGACAAAATACATTATACAAGGACAACTCGGACCGGATGCACTGAGCAAAATTACTGCTGCACGACATTAAACCTGACTCAGATACAGTACCAAGATACAAAGATACTAATTGGAAAATATAAGTTTTCGGTATATATTTCTATATCTCTATATTAACTCTATATAATTTTAATAATTTCTAACCTACATGAAACACTTTACACACCTTTTCCTTTACTGTATCGGGGCCAGAGATATAGACAGGCCATGAAACGGTAGCAAATAGAAGGCCGCCATCTGCCCATCAGACACTCATCAGGTCGCACCGCCTCACCTCCAATCCTGGGGTCCTGCTCCTTTACCCTTATCATTCTCTCTCTCTTAGTATACCTCGGCACAGGCAGCTGCAAATCCAGGACGGACAGTGGTGAAGGAAGGTGGAAGAGCAGGCAGCGGAATGCCAGTTAACGAGTTTTCTCCATTCTCCATTTTCATGGCGCCCGAGCAGGGTCCGCACAGCTGAGCGAAGGCGTTTGGAATGTTTTCTCCCAATAAGGGAGAGTTTTCAAATATATTTCTTAAATTTCAAGAAGAATAATTAAGGATTTCTTGTAAACAATCCTGATAATAAGGGTTTTTTACAATTTAATTTAACGAAAAACCATAAAAATAGTTCTATGATGGTACTATTTTGTGGGAATTAAAGTACATGTCTTACTTGATCATTTAATGTGAGATAGTAGGTAATTGTGTGTCTAGGCCTTACTACTGACTTAATATTTGTTGCTGGCCCAGTAGTCGATGTTGTTGGTGTTTTGCCTGTTACGCTTTAAAAACACGATTCCGAGGCCTTCGCAACAGGATTGAAGGAGCGTCATAGAGCACCATGGAGTGGAGTGAAGTGGAGTGGCATGGAGTGGAGTGGAGGTCCCTGCCCATCAACAGCGTCATCATCAACATGACATCCTGGCAGTCAGCTTTTCCACCTCTCATTTTGCCATGTAATACCCGCCAGGGCCCCCGGAAAGCCCTGCGAACCAGTGTCTATCAGTTTGCGTTGCTTTTTTGGGGTTAGCCAGTGACATTCCCGGCCCGGTTGAGTGGTTCTCGCTGGGTGGAAAATGGAACGGTGGAAGGCATGCTTGGTAGGTCGTAACATGGGGGAAAATGCGAAAATTCAGTTATGAATTCATTTCGAATTGAGGTAACATGATTACCGCTATGATGATGCTCTTCCGCTTCAACATCGTCAATATATTTCGCTTGAGCTGTGTTTATTTACGTGCCCTGCTTGTTGAGGGTCTGGGATTGGGCCTTGCGGGTTGGAGGGTTTGAGGTTGGATGGCTTTGCTTGGCTTGGCCTGGCTTGGGAGTCGGGGCAGGGGAGTCTAGGCTGTCTGGGGTTGGGGCCGCTGTCTTCTGTCGGGGGTTGGGACAGCCTGAAATGAGCTTTTGCCACGCCAAGGTGGCGCTGCTCAAATAAACGAACGCCTCGTTGAGAGAACAACAACAACAAAAGCAACAACATCCATATAGTTAGCATCTGTACTCGGAAAAATATTATCTCTTTCGGGTATACTTTGTTAAGAATAAAAAAATAAAACAACAAAAAATGAAGAGAGAAATGAAAATCTTATGAGAATGTTTACTTTTAACTTGAATCGAAAGTAAACAAGAAGAAATTGTGGAGTTACAGTAAACTTGGTAGTGAGTAATTATTGTGTTCTTTAAAGGTACGAGTTATCAGAGGAATGGTATATACATATATGGAATAAAATATAACAAGTAAATAAAAAGTCTGAGAAATATAGGAAAAGCAGCTCCAAAAACATAAAGAGCCTTTGGTAAACAAATTTATATAAGTTTAAAAGATATAGAAACAATTTTCTTTTGACGAAATAATAAATATAAATGATACAATTATACTAAACTAGACTCTCTAAAGAAATTCAATATATTTTAGTTAGTTTTTATATAAGATTATAAATGTTATACAGATATGATACAGAGAGTAATAACATAATGGAAAGTAGGTTCTTAGGAAAGTCTTTCACTGGCTTACCTAATTAATCTTGAATTCTTTATTATTTACAATTAACTCCTCTGGTTATTATCTACACGAACTCCAAGTCAAAAAAAATCGTCCCTATTACATTTTAAATTAAAGAGGTCTAAATTAACTCGCCTGGTGATGTTAATCAAGAGTAAAGTTACCTCTGAGTTTCACAGAGAACTCCTTCTGTTTGTTATAACTACTTTAAACCTAAAATCATATATGTATATCATATATACATGTATTTTGTATTTAAAGAAAGTCCTTCAAATTATTTTCTTAAATGCGCGAAGATTTCAACTTGTTTTTTTTTTTAATTTTTTCCAGTGCTAAGAATGCAGATTGCTGGGGGAAAATCAGGGGCTGAGACAGGGGCGCCAAGGGGGCCGGATACTTTCAAAATGGGGGCTCGGGGGTGGCGGCATTCTCCCCACTGTTAAGTGGGGGCGCGCGCGCATCATCTACAAAATGGCTGTCAACAACAACATGGCGTATACGCGTTATGAATACGCATTGCTTGTTTAAGTCGCTCTGTGTGTGTATGTGTGGGGCTATGGGGGTGTCCTGGGTCGCCAGGGGGTGGTGTGTGTGTAAGGTTGCTGCTGCTCCTGCTGCTGTTGGTGGTGGTGGTGGTGGTGGAGCGGTGGAGCAGGCAAACTGACTTCCCCAGCGGCACTTCAAGTACTTAAAATTTCACACTTTTTTTCGCAACTCCTCCTCCTGCTCCTCCTCGTGCTCCTCCTTGTTTGCGTTGTTTAAAGCGAAAAAGTTGCCGCAATTTAACTTGAGCAATATTTTTCTGTGCTCTGTTTCTGTTTCTGTGTTTTCCACTCTGCTACGTGGAAATAGGTAAAGTTTAGATTGGGCATTTGGCAGCCATATAATCCCAGTGGGATATCCATATTATTCTGAGATAATATCAAAAGTGCCAAAGGCCAGAGGCCAAAAGAGAGGTTGCTTTCTAGATTTTTGAAGTGAAATTCATGTTCAAATTGATGCCATAAGGATTTCTCATTTTTATATTTTCTCTTTTATATATTTAATCGTTTAGATATATTTTTTTTTTATATATTTAATCTTTTATAAATGTCTACAGATTTTTAAAATGTTACAAAACTTTCGAAGCTAATAAACTGCTGCCGACGGAAAACGAACTTCTGCTTTTTCGATATAAAATTGAATTCATTTTTCTCAATATTTTTATGAAGTTTTCGAACCTTGGAATAGTCAATAGTTCTGCAAATCGAAGCTAGTAATGTTATGTTGTATATCTACATGATTTTCTTCTTTCTATTTCATATATATTTTATTTAATGTAGTTTTTATTAGCTCATGGATTTCCTATGGTTTTTCCTATTCCACCAGTGTTGTGTTCTACAATTTATTTATTTATTAAAACATAGATTATAAACTCTGGATAATTCTCATAATGTTTTCTTTGATTGAGCCTCTATTTTCACTTGGTATATGTTTAGAAGAAGACTTGACTGTATTTACGTCCAGTTTGAGGAACAATTAAACCAAGGGTTAATCTATATTTAAATTTAAGCCACATTTGCTGGACTTTACGGCCTGGCTAGCACCTTTAAGGGCGCTCTCTCATCCGATTTTGTGATCGTTTAGCCAATGCAAATGCTGCAACTTATCGCATGCAGAACAGTTGCCCAAAAATTGCGTAATGCCAAAAATAATCAAAACATAAGCCCGGACGCCCAACCCGCAACACACAACAAACAACACACAGAACACACCACACCACACACACACACACACACACACACTCATAGCAAGCGGTGTGCACACACAGCACACAAAAAGTAAATAAATATGCTAATAAATTTTTCAAAATAAATCTGTAATAGATAGCAGATATGCGAGGCAACCAAATAACCAACGACAACTAAATGCAGCCCTCTCTCTCTCTCTCTCTCAGTCTTTCTATCTCTTTTTGGCTGTGGCCTGCTCACCTGTACCCCCATCTCGCTCGCTTGGCAAAAGTTTTTAATCCACGTTTGGCAAAATTTTTCACACAAATATTTACACAACTCTTCGCTCTAACGATTTGCGCAAACACGAGACACACACGCACACGAGCACAATATTTGATGCCGATAAACACACATGCACTGGGAGAAACTATGGACAATTTCTATGGGTTTTAATAAGAATATTAGTTACAAGCTTGTAACAGAGTGAAGGAGTTGTTTCTGACCCTATAAATCATATATATTCTCGATCAGCATTAAAAGTCGAGTCGATCTAGACATGAAAACAAATTTTACTCAATTTTTTCGAAATTTTATAAGGGGTTACAACGTCAAAATTCTCGAAAATTCACCACAAATTTCAATTTTTCAAATTTTAAATTTGTAATGCTGTTTTTTCAATTACAGAAAACCTATACGAATTGAAATTAATGAATTTTTAGCGGAGTTATTCGATTTTCAATATTATGAACTTTCACAAAAAAAAACCTATGAAGAAGGTGCATTTTAAGCTTTTTTAAATGTTCAAAAAATTTTTAATCATTTTTGGAACATGTAAAAGGGCTTAAATTATTATTAAATTATTAATTTGATGCAATTTTATATTGTTATATGCAATTATTATAATAAAAATTATTTTTTCCAGTACACAGACAGCCAGACACGCACACACACACACACCCACCCACACATATGCAGTTAGACAGACATTTTAATGTTTGTAAAGCTTTTAAATGCTTCACACACACATATATTTTTGCTCTTTCCTTTCCCTGCTCCTTTCTCCCACTCTCCCTCGCCGTCTTCGTCTTTCCCTCTCGATTTGTTTTCTCCTTTTTATGCTCCTTATTCCTTTACTAAGTTTGTACGTGTGTGTGTGTGTGTGTGGAACAAATGGCAAAACAAATAATAAAGCAAAGCAAAAATAAATAAATGAAAATTTTTTAATAAGAATTTTATTTTGTGATATTTTTAGAGACAAAAGAGGATTGAACGGTAGGCAGGCAGGATGTCGGTTGACGGAAATTTCTTGTTGATTTTCATTTTTGCTGTTTGTCTGCTAAACACAAAACAAACATAAAGCAGGGAGCCGGGAAAGTGGGGGGAAATGGAGCAGGGAAATTGGGAAAACTTCAGCTCTTCTACGAAGCAGCCTTCTTTTACTCAACACGCGAGGAAAGTCAAATAATCGAAGAGTTCATGTGAAAAATTACGACTTTTTTATGAAGGCTTTAAGCGGTTTTTCTTCTTCTTTTTTTGAGTACTTTTTTATTTTTGTGGGTAAATAATAATAATTTATATGGCATTAGCTTTAAGGAGCTTCATAACTAAAAAATTTAGGTTTAAAAATTAAAGCAATTATAGCAATTGTAAGTTCAGGCTTGGTTTTTAAGTTCTTTCGAAATAAAGCCCTTTTGTAACTAATATGTTTATATTTAGGATAAAATGAAATTATAATATTATAGTATAATTAAATTATAATATATAATTTTTAATATAAGTGCCTATAAAAATATATATTACATTGTATCTTTTAAATAAAAGTCTCATAGATTTATTCACGTAATTCAATTCAAACAATATCTCTTTTAGTTTTTATATATGTTCATTAGCTAAACTTTTAAAAATTGTAAAAGCAAAGACAATATAACATTTCCTTTAAAAGAAAAAAGATTTCTATTACCTTTCTACAACCCTTGTAATTATTTCTTTAAGCTTAAATAAACCTCAAGACCGACTTAATGGATTAAGGCAGCATTTACCGATTAACTGGCAACTCCCACATTAAAGCTCCATAAATTTCCTTAACGTTTAAACAGAAAATTCAACTCTTTTTTCGGTTTGGAAATTAAATTCAAGCCCCGCTAAACCGAATTAAATATGCCACGAATCGCAACGGGCAACGGCAATGTCGATGGCGACTATTAAGCGGATCGACGGTTATAGACACAAGTAGAGTATATATCCGTATATAGACATCATATTTATGGCCTTGTGTGTGCGTAAATAAATGATGAAATTTTTATGGGTCGTTTGGAATTGTCTTTGGACGGATTTTGATTGTTTTTTCTGTCGATCTAAGCGCATTTTGTGTTTGCGGTTTTCTGATTTTTGCTGAATTTCCAACAGTTAGGCCAAACAATAGCAACAGCAACAAATAGCAACAACAACAACAACAACAAAATGGCAATGAATGAATATTCATATTCGCAATCGAGGGTATATTCCGGCATTGGATTGTAATAAAAGGCAAAATCAACACAAAAATCGTAATAAAATCAAAGCAAACAATGCCAAAAGAGTTTTTCGGGGGCTGTGGTGGGCATTGGGCATCCTCGCAGCCATATTCATAAACATGAATGCCCGTACATGTGTAGCCTGTGTATCCTGTGGGCCTGTCCTGTCCTGTCCTGCCATGTCCCATCCTGTCCCCCTTTGCATGCTCTCTGTTTGCACAGTCGACGCCATATTTAATAACATATCAATGACTATTTTATTTCGGCGTGGGAGCAGGAAGGAGCCCCATCAAAAAATCCAAACCCAAATCGAGGCAGCCAGAGTTGCAACCGAAAATGTGAAATGAAAATATTGCAATAACAAATTGTATTTTCTTGCCGCGATTGGGAAAATATGGGAATTTTTGTGCTAAAAAAAAAGATTAAAAATACTAAAAAATATATAAGAAATATTAAGAAGATAAAAAACAACCCACTTTTAAATGATATATATTCCTAATCCCTTAAGCATCAAATCCATCTTCTGCTGGAATTTCTGCCCATCTACGGATAAAATCGCTGCAAATCGAGCGCAACGGTGCCAAACCACTTGCCTCTCATTCTGCATCTCACGGATGCCAAGGCAGAGACACTCAGATACGCAGATACACAGATACACTGAGATACTGAGATACTCGGGATGAATGCAGGCAGCCACTAATTGCCGGAGCCCCGGCAAGCGCCACGCTTAATTACACGATAATTTCGCATGATCTGGACCAAAACACTTGGGATATGCACAGCACTCTCTATATACACATATATATATATATAGAATGTATATAGCATTTGTTCCAGGGAAATCTTGGATTGACCGGCGAGCGAGCGAGCATAAAGCGCTTAAATGGAGCGTGCCGCTGCTGAATTTCAGCTTATTTAATGCAAATGAAGCGACCCAATCCGACTTCCAACTGAAGGCCATTTCACTGTCAAGTCTGCACACAGTGTCCGTATCTGTAGCTTTAGCTTTAGATGTATCTGTATCTATAGCTGTATCTCTAGCTGGATCTGATGCAGAGTGTGTGTATGGTGTGTGTGGTATGTGCTTGTGCATGTTGACGGCGCCTGATAGCCATACCCATTCCGCAAGTCCAATTTCCAAAAGCCCCCCTTTCTTCACGCTCCATTCTACGGTGCTGCCCTGATTCCAGTTCCCTGGAACACCCAAGGTGTACCTATTGCCAGGAAGATGCATCTCTAAAATTCGGTTAATATATCTAGTGAAGTAATGCAAACGATTTAGAATTAAATAAGTTGAACTCTAATGAATATTTGAACTGTAATAAATGTATCTTACATATTTAACAAAGTATCTGAATGCAAATAAATCAGTTCAAAGGGTATGTTCAGGGTCCGTAGCTCCTCTTAGCCAGGCTCCAACTTGCTTTTGGCTGCAATCTAGCCCAATCTATCTGCGCAGACATCTTCAAAGGTGGGGCTACGTGGGCAGCTGCCATTCTGCCTTGCTGCTTTCCTGCTTTCCTGCTCTTGTGCTTGGCTGCTTTCCCGCTTGTCTGCATTTCTCCTTTTCAGCTGTCTTGGCCGTGGTTGCTTTTGCTCGGTGTCGACGACACGTGTTCCAAGTTTTTCGGGGCGACAACAGAAGACAGACGACGAACGTCGGACAGACGGCTTTATTACACGAGTTATGAGCGAATCGCTGCCAGAGATACGCATGTGTATCTGAAGGATGCATGCTTGTGTACATGCCCCGATATCTGCACTGCAAGTGGGTGGCCTGGATATTTAAGCACACAGAGAACAAATAATCTAAGCTGTACTTTATTTAATTTTTAATTATTTTTACATCTAAAACTAAAGCTTAAAATCATTGAGTTCAAAAATTATAAAAAAGTATTACAAGTATTTCCAGTTTTACAATATTAACTAAGAGTACGTCCTCGACTTTTCTCTTACTGCACATACACTTAGCCCCGTGTGGGTGTGCGTATCCAGATTAATGTTGCGGGTCCGCTCGATTCGATCAATATTGAAATGAATGCAAATTGCAAAAACATCTTATTGGGGGAATGGGAGTCGATGTCCGGGGCCAAAGCAGATGCGATGCAGCGATGCAGATGCACCGATATAGCAGATACCAGATACCAGATAGTCCCAGCTTATGGCCAGTCCGTCCCTCCTAAGCTCATTATGGAAATTATTGAAAGGTAAACAGGAGGGGGAGCAATAGGAGCAATAGGGCCAAGACAGGACTCCTTAAACTGTGTGGCACTTTGTTGCCAGAGTGTTGTGGCATTTAAAAGCAAGGGAAACTATTTAAAGGGATTTGGATTACAAAAATAAATTTATAAACTTAAATGAATGAAAATTTATATATATATATGATATACTTTTAGTTTAGTGTCCTAGAGTTAGACAATGTTCTTTAACTTTTACCTTTTCTTATTTCAAAACCTTAAGAAAGTCCTTGTCTAACCTGAAACTAAATGAATTTGGGATTATCTGCCTTAATGGCCCGATTCCTCATCTATATTTATATCGGGGGGTGGACAGCGATTTGGCAGGGACTTTGGACACATGACCATTGCATGTGGCCTTTTAGACCCAACTTGATGGCTATCTAATCCATTTTTTGTAGCTATTTGCGACTTGCTACTTGCTTTTGCTTCTTGCTACTGCTTTGTGCCTCGTACTTTTTTGCTTTCTGCTTATTCGAGGCCCCATATCGAATGCAAACTGACAGCCCAGCGAGTTGGCAACGTTTTGTTTTGGTGGCAACCCCCCTTGCCGCCCGCCCAAAGGTGTCAAAGTGACAAGGCCTTAATACTTTTTCGTAACCATTTTCCAGCGTTACGGTTTTCGGTGTCATTTCGGGCTTGTCCAGAGGGGGAAAAGGGAGAGTGAGGTGAGAGGGGAGAGGCGATTTGTGGATTGAGTGGCTTGCGTGCCGCATGCACTGACCTCTGCTCGTGCCCCCCCGCCATTAAACGATCGCATTTCGGACCACATATCGAGCTTATCAAATATTAACACATTTTCGAGCGCTGACATATGCGGCTCCCATTGGCACGGCTCTCTGCACCCCCCTGAAAGACCCCTTAATGCCACCTAAGACCCCCTCGAAAGCCCCTTGGTACCGCCGCTGCCGCCTCCTTGGCTACATATGCGTCGGCTTCCGCTGTTACGTGTGGCATGTCCTGAGCTTGTTGTTGCCCCTACCAGCGTCTCTTTCCTATTTTTACAGACATGAACATGTCCCTGTTACTGTCCCTGTCCCTGTCCTGTCCCCATCTCTGACTCTGTCTTTGAGTCCCAGGGTTTTGTGCTACCTTTGCCACCTCAAAGAGTATGTTGTCTTAAAGAAAATATAATATTTAAGGGTTATGATAACATATTATTAATCTAATGTTACCAGAGTTTAAATATTTTAAAATATCTTTACTTGAATCATGCTTTAGTACTTCCCTAACCTATCATAACTCTGTTGCCTTACATACAATTTATCTGAAACTTGGTATACTAAAGCCTTAACATGTTTCTTAATATCATGTAAAATTTGATAAGAATCGGTCAACCCATACAGCTGCTATATTCCATTTATGGAAAGGGTATTTCCCATTTCGTTATGCCAGCTCCTTGCGGGCTTAGCGTGAAATGACATTGCGTGTGAGTAGACTTCCAATCGCTGGCCAAGAAAAGGAGTTGGAGTGGGCACAAGACCTAACCCCTGACAGTCAGGAACCCAAAGAGCCTCAAAACAGTAGCATTGCATGTGTGGACGCGGCTGTGGATGCCGAAGTTCGAAATGGAATGGGAATGGGTTTGGGACATGCGTCCCATTCATCAAAGCAAAGAATACACTTCGGGAAGAGCAGTTAAAAGATGGAAAATTATTTCGAAAATAATTTCCAAGCTTCTTTGAAATTTCTTAGGGTTTTTGGAGAGATTGAACCTGAGATTTGAGTAACTTTATGAGAGGAGAGCGAGAGCTAGCAAGGTTCCCTTAAAAACTATATTACAAATGTTAGGATTTCTTAAGTATTCTAAATAATTTCTTAAATTATAATTCTACGCTTTTGATTGATCAACTCTTTATTTATTAATGCTGGAATTTTAACCGGAAGTGACAACTTTTCGGCTGCACTTCCTCCTTAACCACTTAGCTGAACTAATAAGCTGCACAATTTGCTGCTTGTTTGGCATTTGCAGTTGCATCGTTTTAATGACAAAGCAGGGGTGCTGGGGGGAAAGGGGGTAAAACCCCCCTTGGAAAACCCCCCCCGGGAAAAACGGAACGAAACGGAACGGCCGGCGGCAAAGTGTCAGCGTATCCTTTTCCGTCCTGCTCGTTTTTCTGACACTTGCCAGACGAAAAACTGGAAATTGGAGTAGGTTTGCGTGTCAGGCACAGTAGCAGGAGCAGGAGCTGCTACTGCCTGAGGGGAGGAACGGAGGAACAGAGGAACCCCTCTTGGCCATCTGGAGGACAGACAGACAGCCACTGGTCGATGTTCCATTCGGTTCCGGCTCCTTTTTTTCGACCTGTCTGCAACGTCACAATGTGAACTTTTTAGAATTCTTGCTAAGTTCAAGGAATACCCCAAGCAACTAATAAAATATATTAACTTTCTCTAACCTATCCATAACTCTGTTGTCTTATTTACAAATTATCTGAAACTTGGTATACTATAGCCTTAACATGTTTTTTAATATCATGTAAAGTTTAATAAAAATCGCTCAAACCATACAGCTGCTATATCCCATTTATGGACAAGGTATTTCCCGTTTAATGAGTTTATTCAAAACAAACATTATATTTGATTAGCTTCAATTTCTTCTATTTGCTCTATTTAATTCTCTTAACCGTAAGCCACTTATCCAGGGTATTCCCCGCTTCGTTGCCTTCACCCTTTCGATGCCACCCTTTTTCTCGCCTTGGCCTTTTCTCTACCCCCTCCCCCCGTTCTCTGCCCCTTCAGTTTTTGGTTTTTTATTCAATTTCGAGCTCTTTGTTCGACTTTGCTGAGCTGCTTTTCGACAGCTTCAAATCAAACATCGTCGCTTTGGCTGTCATTGCGTGGCACGCACACCCATCGGCAGGGTACGGGAGTAGCTTCTGCTATCCCACAGCCCCATCCCCCTCTCTCTGCCCACTGGCCAAGTGACTCACATGTGGATAATTGTGGACTCGTAATTGTCTCAGGTTTTGAACGAAAATTGAGTCATTAGACGGCGACGACGACTACGACGCTCATGGAGGCAATCAGGCAAACGCCGGCAAACAGCCACAAACAGTTGCAAACAATAATAAACAACAACAAACGGGAGCTCTACACAGATAAAAAAAAATATGGATTATATATTTAGCTTGATCAGCGTCTAAAAAAAGTATTTGAGAAAATTAAACAGTTTTTAAATGCATTTATTGTAAGTAAAATTAAATAAATAGCTATTGACATTTAAATTATATATTTTTTTGTAGAACTAAATACTTAAAAATAATGATACTGAAATACTGAAAGGATGAGTCCAGATTTACGCTGCTTCATTAACTTAATAAAAACTAAAAAGCTTAATTATGATAATGTAAGCTGTGATTTGTTCTAAAGATTTACGTATACAAGTATCGATAAATAATAATTTTAAGCCCTTAGAATATACATATTTCCGATTTTCTTGAGAGCATACAAAGGCCAAACGTCCAATAATTACCAAAAGTCATATTTAATTGATAATCTTAATTGATTAATCTTTATTGATTCTTCAAAAAATAATTGGAAAAACGATCGAAAAATTTTGTTGTGAGTTTTTTAACAATTACAATGTTGAAAAAATGTTACATCGTTAAAACTTAAAAAAATAGACAAAAATTATGGTTTTTAAAAATTCTATTTTAAGTATGGAGATTTATTTATTTGATAAAAACAAGCATAGGAATGCTTTGAAATGAATACTTTTTTGGCTAAGTTAAGGCTTTTTAAACTTTGATTTGCCAACAAAAAATATCGATAAATATCGATTTAAAAAGCGCCTATTCAAGGTCTTCTTGAGAGCATGTGAAAGACAAGAACCCAAAAACTGTTAAATTTTACATATATTTATTTACGTTTAGCAATTAAAAACCTAATTTATGAATAATAAAATATGCAAAGTAATTGGGAACCAAATTTCACTAAATTTTTCAACGCTTTCAAATTAGTTCTGGCTTAAGTTCTACGTTTCTTTATCTGCATATTTGCCTCTAAGTGGGATCGCCAGCTGAAAAGAGATCTGTTCGAAGCTGCGGCCAATTTTGCGGTTTCAATAGGTACTCCCTGTGTGTGTGTGAGTGTGTATGAGTGTGCCTTATAAATGATCTTTTCCCTGCTTTCCCTCGCTCCTCCTCCTCCTCCTGACAATGATGATGATGATGATTCGAGCGCGTGTCTAAGCCAAAAGCCCAGGAGCATTTATCACAACTGCAACGACAGTTACAGTTGCTGGCCAAAACTACAATTACAGCTCGTACAATCCGAGTTTGCCGGACAGCAGCCGTGAGTGATGATGAATGGATGCCAAAGCGGAAGGGGACTGATGAGCTGGCATCCCCTCAGCTGCTGGGCCACGCCCACACACCTCCCTCGGCCCCTGGCTCACACTCATCGCTCTAAATGCCATTTAATGTTAACAAATTCATTTTTGGCGACAAACGGAAACGGAAACGGAAACAACGCAAAAAGCAAACTGTCACACTGAGATGAAAGCTTTGAATAGCGAGCGAGAGCTTAATTATTTTTTTTTAATTAAAGTTAGAATGTATAGAAATTAGTATAATTTAAACCTAGTCTTATCTTTAACTATTTTTTTATTTTTTGTGAGAGAATGAATCTAAGTTGGGACACTTTTCCATCATTTTTCTAACCACTGTGCATACATATGTATATCCTGCTGAAAATACTGGCCCTGCCTGGGCATCTCTTCATGTCCATCACTCACCGTCCACCGGCTGACCCCTTTGACCTCCAGCCCTTAACATAGCCTCTCCACTTCATCCCCAATCCCCAACTCCCTCCCTCCCCCCTCTGGTTGGCTGCCAACTGATAAACGAACGTCACACGTCAGGACTTTTGGGCAGTTTGCAGCAGGACCAGGACCAAAGAGAGAAACTCGTCCTGGCTCGACGCTTTTGTGGATTGATGGCCCTGGACAGATTGAACGCCACACACTCGCCCTGGCACACTCTCACACACACTTACACACACACATACACACACACTTCGGCTACTGATGGACATTTAATATGCGTTTTAGACAAGCTGTGTGTGCGTGTGTGTCCGCATCCGTGTGTGAAGTGCAACACATCACAAGGCAACGCTCAGCTGCCCCCGGTGGGTACAGTGGACACAAACAGCCTGTTCTAAGGTTATAAAAACGGGGTACAGTGAGGCTGTACCATAAACCAATGATTATTTAGGGGGTGTAAAAATTTAATGAAGAGAAATTATAATGTTAAAAATAAGGAAAATAATGTAAATAAGATGCATAACGCACTGAAGATAAATAATGCTGCAGATGTAGAAGTATTTGAATCGTTTAAAGTTATGCATATTGTTAGTTATGATTTGTACTATATATTCTAGTAAAAATCATAAAATAAATAAACGAATACTACTAGTAAAATTAAAGAAAATGTAATAAATAAGATGCATAACGCGCTTAGGAGATCCTAAAGACATATTCATCTGAAGGGAAATAACGCTGCAGCTTTCAAAAAATATTTAAATCGTTTTTTAAATTGTTAGTGACATGATTTTTACTTGGATATGTACTATTGCTACTAGAAAAATGAAAGAAAATGTAATAAATAAGATGCATAACGCGCTTAAGAGATCGTAGAGACAGTTCCATATGAAGGGAAATAACGCTGCAGCTTTTAATACATTTAAATCGTTATTAAAATTGTTAGTTAACAATTTTTACTAGGTTACATACGACTACTACCACTAAAATGAAGGAAAATATAATAAATAAGATGCATAACGCGCATAAAAACAGCCAAACGAGAATTTGGCGCATGGCGCTTCGCATCTTGTTTGTTATCTCATTTTTGCTACTATATAAGCTTACTGCTAAAACTTAGCTAACCTACAAAATAGTTCCCAAATGTAGGTTTTGATTACTGATTCGTCTGAACCGCATCCTGCAGTCCCCACTGTGTCCGGTGCATGTGCGTGTGCTCGCCCATGTCTATGTCCATGTCCATTTCCATGTCCGAGTGCGTGCCCCGTTTTGCAACGCCTGCAGATGTGGATATATGGATGTATGTGGCCATGGCTATGGCTGTGGCTATGGGTACATGGGGGGGGGGGTTTACTGGGTTGTGGATTCGCCTGAAATTCGTCATGGCTCTCGTTGTTGTTGTTGTTGTTGCGTTGCTGCTGCTGCGTTGGATGTTGCTGTTGCATGCAGCAGCAGCAGCAGCAGCAGCAACAACAACAGTGTGCGGCATTGTTTTGCATTAAATGCTATCTACGCTGCCGTGTCCAGGACTCCATCCTGGCGCCCCCTTCACATTGTTGGCAGTCCTGTTTTTGGTCGTAGGTGTGAATGCGCGCACATGTGTCGAACAAAAGGCACTGACTTCCCAGCGCACACACACCGTACGGCCACCCCTCTTCTGTCTCGACATTAATAATGTGTTGTCCCGATATTAGCCACGCATATTAACTTGGCCAAGTGTGTGCGTGTGCGTGTGACCATGTGCCTGTGTGCCTGTTTGTCTGTGTGTTTGGCCGAGGAGCGATTAAAGACGCTGCCCGCACAGATGAGCTCACCCTGCTAATGGCCGCGCGGGATTACGCTTAAAACCCGAGCTGTTAAAGCGATAACTTCGATTGGAACTATTGGGGGGAAAGGTGTTTAATGGTTCAGTTTAAGGGTTTAGTTAGTATTTTAACAGTTAGTTGAAGTTTAGTTCAATTCGTTATCTCCAAAATCTGGTAGAATTTAAATGTTGTATTTAAACCTTATATTATACAGCTATATAAAATATGTATTTTATACAGTGAATTGTATATATTAGCTATTTATTGAACATTTATTTATTCCGCTGCATAAAAGCGTTATTTAAATAAATATAATGAATTTAAGCTAAAGATTTTGTAAAAAAGAAAGTAACGGTTTTCGGTGAACTCGGACTTGGGAATTTTAAGGTAAAATTCCAGAAACTACCTTTCTCTTATAATTATGATAGGTTAAAGAGGAACCTTTCTCAATCGTCTTTATATTACATTATGATTTACATGTGTATTTATAAAACTTTTCTAATTTGAAACGTATTATAATTTCAGGGTATTATAATTTTAGTCAGGAGCTAACAAAGCAGTGAAGAAGTCATTTCCGATCCTGTAAAGCGCAAATATTCTTCAGCAGCATTAATAGCCGAATCGATCTAGCCATGTTTGTACACAAAAAAAAAATTAGTCAATTTTTTTTAAGTTTATTATAGTTAAAATAGCAATACAAAAATTCAACAAAAATTCAAAATTCAAATTTAGTATGCTGGCTTGTTACCCTAATAAAAAAAATAGCATGAGACAGCTTTTCGAGTTGAATTCAACGCATTTTTAGCTGAGTTTTGAATATTTTCCATATCAAAGTGCACTCTACAGTTTCCCAAAGTCAGATTTTTTTCTTGTTAGAGCGTAAAATAAATTTTATTGAAGGGACTAGAGGGATTTTCCAATTCGATCCCTTTCCTTTCCAAAACGTACCTCTTTCTCTCAAAAACTTACCGTCTAAATCTGAAATAAATACCGCAACTTTAACCCCTCTGAGCCCAATGTAAGACACAGTTTTGTATTATTTTTTTTATTTTATATATATTTTTTTTCTCATCAAATGTTTCTTTCATTTCCATTTTTGTTTGTTGCTCTTCATCGTCATCATCGTCGTCGTCTGGTTCATTTTCCATTTTTTGTTTTTATATATTTAGGTTTTGTTAACAATTTGTGTTTATTTATTATTGATTTTCCCGCCTTTCCTCTTCTCTCCTCACCTTGCCTTCTCTCGTTTGCTAACTTTTGCAAATGTCTCGCCCATTCTCATTTGTTTATTATTATAATTCACTTATGTTTCTGTCCTTTGCACATTTTTTATTATTATTTATCGCTTGATGAATATAGGGATTTAGTTGTCTGTGTGTGTTCTGGTTTTTTGGGGCTTCTTCATTTAGTTGTTGTTGTTGTTGTGTATGCATCAATTAATAAACTTACGCATTATGCTAACACTAAATACTTTTTACAATAATAATAATAATAATCCATAATAATAATATCAATTGAAAACGCAAAATTGTTAGCTTGGGGAATTTTTTTGTTTGTTTTTTTTTTTTTTGCTTTTTCTCATCTTTGTTTTTTATGGTTTCTTCGTTTATTTTTATGTGTTTTTATCTTTCATATCGCTTGCTATATCATTATAATTGGAAATTCATATAGTTATGCCCATATACATATACATATCTCTAGTGTATATGTCGAATTGTGTTTAGGGTTCATCCTTTTCTAGGTTTACATTTAGTTTTTCCTCCTCGGCATCCCGTTCTCTGCTTTCCGCTCCTCCTCCTCCTCCCTTCATTTGTTTATAATAAATTACGTTCGCTTACTCACTAAGACCACAAAAAAAAAAAAAAAAAAATAGTTTAGTTTAGTTTGCTATGTGTTTTTCGGTTTTTTAGGTTTCCCCTCTTACTGTTCTCTTTTTATTTTTTATATTTCCGTGTACGTGTGTGCGCCGTTTTTTATAGCTGCTTGTATATATATATATATTTATGTATATATCTGGTATATATATAGACTTAGGAGCTAGGTGAAACTACACAAGTACATGCCTAGTTACGTTTATGTTGTTAGACAACGATTATATAATATATATATTTCCATATATATCCATACTTTATAAGAATATTAAAAAAAAAACGGTGTCGTTAAAAAAATGCAGGCAAAAAATAAAAAACAATTTTAGAGTTACGAATAAAATGTGCTAATGTACAAAAAAAAATATATGTATTCTCTTTATGGAGATTTTTTTGTGGCTACAGATTTTCTTTTTAGTTTTTTTTTTAGATTTCAATTTTTTTGTAGTAGTATTTATACACTGATACACATAAATAGTTTTTTTGTTTTGTTTTGTTTATAAATTACAGACAAGACGTTTAGTTTAATTTTTTTAGTATTTTCTTTTGTTTTTACTTTTGTGTAAGAGTTGTTTTTATTTTGTTTTCTTGTTAAAAAAAATTGTTTACTATGTGCAGCGCCCATTCATATGCTTCTTAGCGTTTTAATATTTTTTTTTTACATTTAGAGAGCTTTTCTTTGTCTATTTTGTGGTTTTCCTTTAGGTTTTTATAATTTACAAATATTTTGGCGCCGAATTTGAAATACAAAAAAAAAAAAAAATAGCACAGTTATTATAATAATAATAAAGTATAACAAAAACAAAACGCGGCAGCAGCTGAGCGGCTGAGAGAGCAGCGCCAGCCAGAAGACTCTCGTCTCCCTTTCTCTCTCTCTATCTCTCTTTCGGCGGCCTCTCTCGCCGGCACTCTGTCTCGCTCTCAGCTGCTCGCCAGTTGGCCGAGCCTGCGAACAGAGCGAGACGGCCATAGTGCTTGCAGCCGTCGTGGGGGCGGGTTTTTTCTGCCTTCGCCGATGTCGCTGCCGCTCTCTACTCCTCGCTCGCTCGCAGCAGCCCTCTCAGCCGCGTTGCTGCCAACTGTTTCGTATATTACCAAACGAGCCCTTCATTTTGCATATTCTGCGGTTCGCTGAAATTCGCCGAGCTCATGAACTCCGGCGAATTGGTTCGGGGGCCATTTTGTTGTTGCTGCTGTTGTTGTTGCTGTTGCTGTTGCTGCTGCTGCGTTTGATTCGCCGCTTGTTGCGCATTCTGCTGCTGCTGCTGCTGCTGCTGCGCCGCCGCCTGTTGCTGCGCCGCTGCGGCAGCGGCCATCAGGTGCTCGGCACTCGGCGGTGGCGGCGGCGGCGGCGGTCCAACTCCAACACCAACGCCAACGCCGACGGCGGACTGCAGTTGCATCGGCGGAGCGCCCGCCTGGCCCAGGAACGTCGATTCGGGCGTCAGTCCGAATTCATTCACCATCGGAATGGGGCCGCTGTGGTCCATGGGGCCGCCTTAGGGTTAAGCCAGGATCGAGAAAAGGAAGAAGAAAAGGATCCGTTAGTCTTGCAAATATAACAGTTTGATCAGAAGTGTTCTACTTTTAAACCCTTTTTATGTTATGAATCATAAATCTGTTTAAAATGTTAACTTTTTTTTACTACGATTTAATTGGAATTATTTGTTCTTCCCTTTAAAAAATAAATATTTTATATTTTTAATATATCTTCTATTAAAAATATGTCACAATTTACATATTTCTTATAAACGTAGAATAAATCCTTATAAAGGAGTGCAAAAAATAAAGAACAGATCTTTATTAAAAAATACATGTTTCCGATCATAAATTTAAGAAAATTTAATTTAATTGCAAATTTATTTGAAATATTTAATTTAAATTTTATATATCTTCCCCTAATATTAATATATTTTCATTTATAAAAAAGCTTGCTTTGCCTGGAGCCCCTTGGGTGCTTTGGCTGGGCAGCCCTGCTTCTTTGTTAGGTTCTGTTATTTCCTCTCAGTGCCTTACCTGGCGCATTGAACGGCATGGGTCCGCCGGGATGTCCGGGAAAGTAGGGACCATCGTGCGGGTGAAAGGGACCGCCGTAGCCGAACTCGAACTTGGCGTCCGCCGCAAAGTAGGGGAAGCCGGGTCCGTCATCCAGGCCGCCGGGCGAGAGGTTCATGGGGAAGCCGCGCATTTTGCGGGCGCCGCCAAAGAAGGGCGGACGACCCATGCTGGTGATCTGCTTCATGCGTCGCTCCTTGGATCGCTTGTTTTGGAACCACACCTGTTAAATAAGAAGAAATTTGCATTAATAAATATGAGATATATATTAAATCTTTAAAATTATATAAGCCCTTGAATTCTTCCCCCCAAAAGCACTAATCTTAAGGTTGAAGTAATTCCTAAATCGCTTTTGAGGAGAATCACTTTTTGTACTGAAACAATTTGTCGGACATTTCGATAAGGGGATATAGTTTTTACTCGCAGATCTGGGGTCTTGTGCACCGGCGGTTTATGGAGGCGCATGTCTAATTGCTGTGGCTTGCTGCTTTGGCGATTCTTCGGAGATTCTGCTGCTGCTTTTGCTGTTGCGGTGCCCTCTGCGGTGCTTGTGCTTTTTTGCATTGATGCTACCGCCGCCGCACCGGGCGGCCGTCGCAAAATTAGCTACATTCCCCCCATCCAACCCAGAAGACAGGAGACTGAAGACAGAAGACGCGTCTACGCAGAGACTGCGGAGACTGGCTATGCCATTTTTACGACTGTGGGTTTTTCGGGCTCTTCGGTTCAGTTCGCGCTTTTGCTTTTGCTTTTAGTCCTTTTTTGGTTTACGTTCCGGGTGCTCCAGAAGCACCGTGCCCAGCATGCAAAGTTATAAAATAAAAACATATTTCAAAAGTTTTAGTGGCACCTTTCGGGGCCTGATCCGATACGAGCCGATCCTTTGTCCCTCCTTTGTTGTTCCCATCCTTTCTTTTTATTATTATTTTTGCTGCCCTGGCTGGCTGGTTGGGCTCTTTTTAATATTCATATCTGGGACGCGCTCTTTTAATGATCTGCTGCAACTTTTTTGATTTTCTCCTGGTTTTATATATTTTTCTCAATGAAATTTTATGATTTATGTCTTTGCGCTCCGCTTGTTTTTGCGAGTTTCAGCTTTCTGCTGTCTTCTGTTTTATTTTCAGTATTTTTTGGCAAATAGTTTCCAATGAATTGGGCTTAGATTTAGCTGGGTTTTATTTTATTTTTGTATTTTGTACCCACTGCAGCTGTTGTTGGCCAATTTAAGCGTGAATTTTAATGATGAGCGCCGCCGTTCTGCAGTTCATTTGAATTTATGAACTCTCGGAGATCGGAGTTCGGAGCTTGGAGCTTGGATCTTGGGGCCTAGACATGCATATGAGCCCGTTGGCATGGGGGCCCTTCACATTTATAAACTGACACATTTGGCGGCGCAGCGAATTTCGCTAGAAAAGCAGTCTCCTCATTTTTTTTCGGGGCCTGAGAAACCAGAACCGCCAGAGATGAAGATGAGGAGTAGACTTGGCCTTTTTTCCCTTTTCATTCTTATTTTCATATTGTATTTGGTTTTATTTTCATTTTGATTCTGGCTGTCGGCAAACAGGATGCACACAAAAGGAAGTAACATGCTGTGCATAGTTGGGTCCCAAACATATAGCGTATATCCACCGTACCGAATCATCCGAGATTCCCATTCACGTTGCCATCTCACCATCTTAAATTGTCTGTGGAGCGTGTGACTTTATGACAGCCATTGGGGAGATCCCCTCGGCATCTTCTCCCCATCCTTCTGGCAGGAGAATCTGCAGAAATCTAATGGGGACGTCATGCAGATCAGTGAGTAGCGAAATTATCCTAATCACGGTCGGTTACATGTGATATGTGCCAGCTATTCCGTTTGGATTCCTTGATTTGTTGGGTAAGTTGAGCGAGGATCAACAGAGGGTAATGAAGAGGTGCTTTGATAGGGTCTAAATAATTGTAAAATGTACTAATGCGGTTTGTTTATAGAGAAGTTGTATCAAATGTATCGTAAAGTTGATTTAATCAAAATTTAAACATTGAAAAAAGTATAGATTATAGCTTTTTTTAGGGTATTTCAAACCAATGTATTAAACAGAATATCGATCTATTGCGCTCAATATTTAATCGAAAATATCATTGTTTGATTTATCGAATTTTGAAGTATCTAAACGTATTGCATTTAATTGTCAAATATATCGACATAAGCATTCAGAAAGCCCAAACGCAGTCTTGGAAAAAATAAACCCATTTGGATTTATTGTGCAGTACATCGATATAAGCCACATTTTTCGATATATTTATCAGTAAATCGATTGATCACATATTTATCGCCATAATATCGATTGTAATAAATAAGTATAATGTAAATATATTCTCAATTTCAACCTTATACTATAGATTTTGGGCAGAAAAACATCTTTAAGTCAAGACCAGTAAGCAAATTCAAATATTCCAAATTTAACAAATATAAACCATGAAATAACTTGGGAAATGCCAGAAATCTACACCGGGTTATATGATAATGCCCGTGATAATGTCGTAAACGTGGCTAAACTCAATTCAGCAGCCAACTAAGCCCGGCAGAAAATAAAAAAGAAATACAAAATGGGAAAAATAGGGAAAAAGGGAAGCCAAGCGACCAACAAAGGATCCTAGAATCCACACAGAGAACGCGCGCTGCTAAGCTGCCACCGCGTTTCAATTACCCGTAGTATGTAGCAACGTGTAATAAATAAACAGGCGGAGGGGGAACCCCCAAAAAGGAGCTCCACACCCCACCCCACACACGCCCCCGGGCTCATAGAATCCACTCTCCTTCTCTCTCTTACTGTGTGGCGACGGCAGTTGGCAATATTTTTCCATATCCCATATACGATACGATATTTGCCTCTGTGGGCCCTGCGGTCACATAATTTTTCATTTTCATATCCGCAGCAAACAAAAGAAACAACAATAGTGGAAGGTGGTGGGGGGAGAGTGGGGGTGCCCCCAACTACCACTAGAAAAGGTAAACTAAAATATACATTTACAATAGTTTTGCATTTTATTTTTCCCTCTCTTTTTTTTTGTGCCTGCGCCGAGTTTAGTTGGGGTTTTCCTACCCATTTCCATTTCCTTGTGCGGCACATTTTTGCATTGTTTTGTTACGTCCACAAAGAAAAACAGCAACAAATGGCAAATGGAGTGCAGCAAAAAGTTCACAACATGGCCAAGTAAAGAGGGAAGAAAAAATATGGTAGAAATAAACAAAAAATGCCAATTGCATGTGGAGGCATTACACACTGAGAGAAAAACGAGAAAGGAGTGAAGTTTTTTATGCCTTCTGATAAACATTATTATGCAGCAAATAGTATATAGAAATATGTTTTTCCTATGGGTTTAAGAAAATCAGAAAAAATGGTAACGATAAGGCTTAGTATTTAAATTTTTAAGATATATCGGAGTACCAAAAATTGATTTTCTTGGAATTGTATAACTATATCTCTTTAATTTAGCTTAAAATGTATCAAATATTTTGTGCTAGAAGCTGTTTCATCAAGAAATAATAATAATAAGTATTTAATTTTGAAAGAATGAACAATAAAAAGTTCATCGGTTACTGATAAATCCCAAGTTTGTTTTATCTTTTAAAGAAAACCATCCAAAAACTGTTCTTAATTTATTTAAAATTCCCTACACCTAAAATTCAACTAGTTACCTTATGTTTTAATATTATTAAAACCCCTTATATAACCCCCAATTGGTTATATTTTTCCCTCTAACTTTTTGTACAGCTGCAAAACTCCATTTAGCGAGAATCCGCAATCAAAATTCCAGTTTTCGTTTATCCAAAAAAAAATAAAAAATACAACTTTTGTTAGCTCGTGTTAGTTTCGTTTTTCTTTTTGGCAATAAATGTGGGAAAAATATTTTTCCTTTGCCATTGATTTTGTTACCATATTTTTCTGTTGTCCCGCGGCCACGGTATGGTTTTGTGTGTATTTTAATTTTAGTTCTGCAACTCGCTTTATTTGCCCAAAAAATGTGTACATTATATACGTTTTCCATCGTGCTTTTCGTGCACATGTCCAAGGACCCGCGGGGGCTCTGTATTATGCGGATATATATACATATATATATGTATGTACATATAAGATATATCAAAATCGCATCATTTACGGTTCTCGGCGTAACATCTTATTTTCGCTGTTCTTGTGGCAAATTGTTGGCAATTTTGTTAAAATGTGCGGCTAATATTTTATTTCCGCACCGAAAAACCAAGAACCAAAATTTGTTTCCAATTTGGAAAGAGCTTTCAACAAATTTCCTCCGACCCGAACCTGACCAAGCTCAACCGTAAATATATAAGTGAGGAGAGGAGGCCAGGCCGGGCTTGAACACGCGGCCAGCTACATTTGAACATTTAGTTAAATTATAGGTTAGACTCTGACATAAAAGGGCAAACAACGTAGCATAATGGCCCATGGTAGCAATCACAAGGGGTCGGACCCGAGATCGCTGGATATAGAGATGGAGGGGAGGCAGGGGCAGGGGCAGGGAGGAGAGTCAGGAGTCAGGAGGCAGGAGCAGGAGGCAGTCGTCGAATCCCTCACATAACAAAATGATTATTGCAGTGAATGGAGCTGCAAACACTGAAAGAAATAGCGAGTAAATACTGCTAATCACTAGGAGATTCTCAAGATTTTTTTTGGGAAATTTTATCTTTACAGGGGAATGTCTATAATATGTTAACCTTACATTTTTTCTCAAGATTATATTTAATACAATTTATTCACAAAGAGTTTAAATTATTGAAAGAGTTTAAAAGTTAGTGTGACCAAGCCAACTATTGACACATTTGAAATGTAATTGTGTAAGTAAGACCATGCTTTCCCAAGGGAGATTTTTTTTAAAGAGAGATTTTAAAGTAAAATAATTTAATTTATAAAGAAAAAGAGCAAGGAAGCTAATTTCGGAAAGCCGACGTTTATAAATCTTTGCAGTTCCTATTGAATCATAAAAATCGATCATAACTATGTGAAAAATGCGTTGATTTCAATTCGGAAAGATTTCCTATGCTAGTTTTTAATAAGGTAATAAATCAGCATACTAAAGTTAAACACTAGAATATAAAATGTTTATTTTTTTTTTAGTTTTAATGATTTTTAATTTTGAAAAAAAAATATCATATATTTTCCTGTCAAACATGTCTAGATCGACTCGCCTAAAGATGCTGACTCCTTCATTGCGTAGATAGATTTTTACCAAATAAAAACCACAAATTAGAAGAAACTGAGGAAGGCTCTCTATAATAAACTAAAAAGCAGGCACCCCTTCTTTCTCGCAGTGCACAACAGGGAGCTGGCGGCCAGGCTGAGAGGGTTAAACTGAGGTGTGCGCTCTGCTCTGCCTCTCCCCTCCCTTTCCATCTGCATTGTGTTGGAAATTATAGCAAATTATGTTAAACGGCAGCGCGTTGGCCTCCCACCTGCCCCTCCCCCTTTTCTTTTTTTTCAAAAAAAGTTTATGCTCTTTCCTTCGTTTTTTTTTTCTGTTGCTTGCCTGCTGCTCATTTCGTCAATTGAGCGATGAGAGGCGGGGTTGGGGTATCAAAGGGGTCATATATAAAATATATAATAATGGCATGTCGGGGGCTTAAAGAGAAGTCATCGCCTCCTCTAGAGAAATCCCCCTTTCCCCTTTCCCCTTTCCCCTTCCATCTCCAAATGTGTGTCACGTTTCTCTGGTGCCTTTGATTGATATGATTGGATGTGGTGCGATTTGGTTAAAGATACAATCCGTATGCCGATTCCGATTTGGGGATTCGGTTTCATTCATGGTTAAATTAACCCCTTGTTGGCCCATTGTTCAACCCGTTGGCTGCGGCTACCATTTTCTAGCTTTAGTTTCCATTTTTTTTTTCCCGGTTTTTGCCTCTCTTTTTGGTTATTTTGTTAAATTAGTTTGCTATGATGCGGCAAGATTTGTTTGTTATTCTGTTTGGATTGCCTTTTCATGTTGTTTTTATTGTTTGTTTGTTGTTGTTGCCGGCTGGCTACTCTCCGCTTAATTGCCAAAAACAATGGGGCCAACTTTAGTTGCTTTTTTTCTCCTGTATTTGTTGTGTATTTTTTGGTATTTGCCGCCACCGCCACCGCACAATGGTAGCAAACGAATTCGGCAATAACAATTTTTAAAGCTAATCAACGACGGCATTCAAGCCAAAGAGAAAAGTCCAAGTCAAGTCAGAAGTAATCTTTTCCTGGAATTTTGTGATCATTTTAGAGCTTTACTTTTTGAAGTCAAAAGTCGCACACTTAAAGCGTGGCATTAAAAGATAATGCATGGAGTTACGGTACCTTGAGAATTTAGTATAATATATCCTTATATATAGTAAAATATATTATAATATATATTATTTTATGTAATTTCATGACTAAGTCTGGCGATTTTTGGTGTTAAATTCCCTTCTTTTAAGTCATAACTATTTTTAGGTGTTATCTTATATATATTCTCTATACACTTAGTTCTATTTCTTCCTCAATCAAAAACTTTCCCGTCTTATTTAAACCCTAAATCTAGATTGTATTAAATGTTACTACAATCAAAATTCCAACGGATTCATTATTTCAAGTCTACCTGCTAATATTATACCCTTTTATATGACTTATTGGCCATGTAATGGATACAAGAGATCCTTTTTTTCCCCTCTCCTTTCCCTTTTCTCCACTCACGGAGACCTCCGCGATGACTGACGATCGCCGCTTCTCTTGATGTTGCTGCTGCTGATGATGATGATGACCTCAAGCACTTGCCAATGATTTGCATTTATCGAAAGGGGCTGCTGTCACGCCCTCGAGAATATAACAACAACATATCGATGACTACCGAACCCTCAAAAAAAAGAAATACAAGAGCCTCTCTTTCATAATATACCTTTGTCCCTTTTCGGCCTCTTGGTTCGGTGAGGCGTGAATTGGCCTCGAGTAAGAGTTAACAGATAATTAACTTCTTCTTTTTCCAGATCTGTATCTCAGGTGTACTCCTCTCCCTCTCTTCTCTTCTTTTTTCGCCTTTTTTCCCATAGTTTAGTAGGTGTTACTGAGGACGGAGAGCTCCTTGCATGACCCAGCTGTTTTTGTGGGTTTCGATTTCGATTTGGGCTCAGCTCGGCCCGGCGCCTCAATCGAAATTAATAGCAACTTGATGAGTTGTTGAAATTATAATTTCCCTCCTCCCCAGTCCCCTGGATATATGCCATGTTATGGAGTGGAGTTGAACTACCAATTCCATGTTGAAATAAATGCGTTAAATTAGCCGCTCTTGTGAGCTGAACTCGGGCTTTTTTCGGGGTTTCTTTTCAAGTTTTGCGGTGGGCCTCATTCCCAATAAAAAAAAACCTAACCAAAACCAAAGCCAAATCAAAACAATTTCCGCTCAATTAATAAAAAAATAGAAGAGGAAAACCGAATACCAACTCGACTTTGTGACTAATTAGCTGACCATAAAACAAAAACGAAAACTCTACACACAGAAATTTGTCAACTTCTTCTGGGCACCGGAAAAAAATAACCAGATAAAAAATCATCCATATATATATAGTGTATATAAATCTTAGTTCTGATAAAAAAAAACAAAAAACACAAAGAAATGCAAATCACGGCGGGAAATGCTCTCGAATATGTTTTGTCTGTTGACAAATAAACGCCTCTGCATGGCGGCAACGGCGACAAATGACAAATGTCCGGCTCGCATCCGCATCTGTGTATCTCGACGTATATCTGTATCTCTGCATCTCTCAGATTGTTTTCGTTTGTTTCTTTCAAGTCGAGCTTGCCGGCGCCAAGCTCAGCGCATGCCACATTTAAAATTTGTTTAGCTGCCGCTCTCGCGCTCCGCCGACTGTGTGATTTCTCGTTTATTGTTTATTTGTTTATAATTTTTCAAAGCTTAAATGGAGCGTAAGCCGGGGCGGAAAGAGACACGAATATAATGGCTGACCCGTAGAGGCAGAGATCCCCCAAACAGGTTGAAGAGTGTCTCAGTCTCGGTCACTACTTCCCATGCGACATTTCGTGGCCATAACTCTTGGGTCTCTTAATGGGCCGGGAAAGTGGCTGGATATGCCTTTGGTTTTTATGTCTGGGCTTGGTAGTAGTTATGTTGTTAAGATATATATGTTATGTATATAGTTCAGCCTATCTATCTATCAATTATACAAATGGCTTTGTAATTTCCCCCTTTTCTCATGGGAATGATTTGCATTTAAGTAGATTCCCAGAGCAGGTATTGCTATTCTGTTAATGATGGATTCTTTTTTGGGTTTTAACCTTATCTGTATGTTATTTATTGGACCTCAAGAGGGGGGATATATCGTTTCGAAAAAAGGAAGTCTTGACGGAAAAGTTGAGATTAATACATTTTCGGTTGCATTTTTTGATATCTAAGAAAAGGAGAAAAAGGTTTCTTAAAGACTTTGGGTTTTTGGGGGGTCTTAACCTCTTGAATACATTAAGATATTTAATTCTAGGTTTGGCAAGTTGGTATCTTTATATATTTATATCTAAAATCATGTATTTTATTTCAAATCTATTAATTATATTAAATATATTATAAACTCCCCTTAAAAACACTTTAATTTCACATTAAACCTGTCCACATTCCACTGGACTTTGGTCAAGTTTTGTGATCTATTTCGATCTGGATAAAACCCTGGCCTGCCCTGTGCTTTTTGCCCCCCGAGTTCATCGCTTTTTTCATGTCAAAGTTCAAGACGCTAAGCCAGAGGGAGAGAGAGAGCGGCAAAAGAGGAGGGAATTCTGTTTGTGTTGGCGCCCAACGTGGGGCCCAACATTCTGTCCCGTGGCGCGGCGGTCTCTCCACCCCCCGTGCCCCTTCCAGCCCACTCTGTGTCGGCAAAAGTTCTTAAGAAGTTTTTGTGTCATGCCCTCAGGTTGCTGCCGCTGCCGCTCCTGCTGTTGTTGTAAAATTTATTATAAAACTCACAGCGGGCGGGCGCCTCAGAGAAAAGGAGAAAGAGTGAGACACAGAGAGGGAAGCAGTATATATTCTCAATTCTCCGAGTGGTACAAATTTTCCCGTTGACATCTGTAAAGGGGAAAAGAAGGAGAAAGGGTGAGAGGCCAGGAATGATACCAATTCTTGGCTCCCAGGCTGGCTCCCACTCTTGTTTTTTTGATGAGAGTGACGAACTCCCGAAGAATATCGGGTTACTCAAAAAGAAGGCAAAGGTTTCCCCAGAAATCAGCTGGAAGCTGCCTATATGTATCTATATGTTTATATATCCGTATGACACAGACATTCGATACGCTTGATATTCAGAGGCGACGAGAAAAGAAAGAAAGGCCCAGGCCAGACCAGGCCAGAGTGCAGCATTAATGAAGATGCAAATGTATATCTCCAACTGCCGCTGACAGCTCACAGATGTGTGTGCTCCTTTCCCCCCTCTCCTGCCCCGAGAGCCCCTCCGATTCTGGGGCAGATTAAGATTTGTTTTGCGGTGCCTCCTCTTCATCAACTCGCCTTGGCATTTGTCACTTTCGTTTAGCGGTGAAGAGGGAACTGGAACTCGGACTCGGGCTGGTCGCCAGAAAGAGGTGTTGATTGTGTCACACTTGTCGCACGAAATCCCGATGAGCAGAAGAGAGGCCGCCTAAATATCCTTTAACTGTA
The DNA here is from genome assembly GCA_008042575.1 of Drosophila watanabei. NCBI lineage: Eukaryota > Metazoa > Arthropoda > Insecta > Diptera > Drosophilidae > Drosophila > Drosophila watanabei. The sequence continues at coordinate 137,893 of VNJS01015695.1, forward strand.
ACCAATGACACATCAAAGGGCCGAAACCGTGGCCAAGCCGAAAACCAGAACCAAACCGAATCGCAGCGAGCCCCGTGCCCATCTTTAAGACCCAAGTGTGTGTTACCCTCATGGGATAGGAATTTTCAAAAATTTCGAGTGCCCTTCTTTCATACAAAAGAGGAGACCAGCTGTGAGGGGAAGGGGTATCTCTGCCGGAAAATGTCAGAGTCAAGAAAAGTAAAAAAAAAAACCTGTTGAAAAATGAAAACTCGAGCAAGGTGCCGCCGCGAAGGAAAAGGCAAGCCTAATGATGTTGTTGCGGTCAGACAGGAGAACATATGCTGTACTGGCGGATATCCTTGACAGCAGAAGAACATCTGTTTAACGATGCAGAGAAGGATTCGATACGAAAAGTGATCGCACCTTTGAGATAAACCAGGGGGTGTAACAGCAGCTTAGGCAACTGTCAGCAGCAAATTTAGAAAGTCAAAGTGTTGAAGACATAATGAAGGTCTATGTTAAAGGCCTTAGACTCCTATAAAATCCTACTTTATAGAGCTCAGCAGGTTATATGTGATTTCTAGTTGAAAATAATACATCTATATATACTATAATCTATATAATTAAACTCATAATTAGTTTAATATGTAATTCTAAACCTTAGATCGGAGAACTTCAAAGGGTTCTTTACTCAACTTCCAATTAAGTTTCTGCTCTGGCACATTTTCCGGCCATATAATCAACCATTTACTCTACTCCTGGCTAGGCTCAATCTAATCCCAATTTAGCATTATATTTTAAGCTCAGATATTCTTTAATCGCCGCATTGCATGTTACCACCTCTCTCTCCCGCTTTAATTATTAATCTTTTCCTGAGTTCTTTTTTGCAAATTTTTTAATTTAAATTAATGTGTAAGATACTTTATTTTTTCTGCTGTAGTTTGTTAGGAGCGCATTGAACTTCCGCTGCCACGCCCACGTACCGACATTAATTTTATTTTTTATTGTATTTGGTTTGTTGTTGTTGTTTTTAGTGGAGCCGAGCGACGAGCGACGAGCAATGAAGCGTTGCAAGGCGGCGACGGCAAACGTTGAAAAATCGCGTCCGACTATTTTTTATGATTTTATTTTTTACTTTTCTGTTGAGCGGTGACCGCGTTTGCTTTAGTTTAAACATTTGCCAGTCAAAGCGCGCTTAATTTATGCCTTTTTTATGCTGATGAAACCCAGACGGACCGCGGCTCCATTCCGCTCGAAGCCGTAAGACCACTTGGGAAGGTCGTCGAAGTAAGAAAAAAATAAGAGTAGGGAAAGACTAAGAGCAGGAAACAAAGTCACCAACTTTGGTTCAGTTCAGGTCTAAGCAGACATTTCCCCTAAAGAAAAGCACTTGTTTTTTACTAGAAAACTCAGAGAGAGTCTTTGTAAATTTCACTGTTAAAAATTACTCAAGTTTTTGCTTAAAATCAAGTGAAAACCCAACGCACATGTTTTGTTGTGTTGCCCATTGTATGGATTATACTTAGAAGGTCTTGATCCGGGCAGGACCTCAACTCACCTGTATGACGCGCATGGGCAGACCGGTCTCCTTGGCCAGTTGCTCCCTGATGTGCCGTGTCGGCTTCGGCGTCTGATTGAAGGCCGTCTTGAGCACCTCCAGCTGCTTGGCCTTGATGGTGGTGCGCGGACCGCGTCGCTTCGAACCGTTGGCATCGTCGGGACTTTTGTTCTCCGCCTGGGAATCGCCGCGTCCATCCGGATCGCCGTCCAAGGAGCCCTGCACAGATGCAGATATATATATGAATTCATGTATATATATGTATATAGATTATAGAAACGCATATAGTGCCTATACAATGCCCGAGCTCATAATCATTTGCCAATCATTAATCAAGCGCTGTGTGATGGGGTCTCTTCACACAAAGCCACCTAACCGAACCGAACTGAAACCGAAATGAAGCCAGGAACTATGGTTGCTCCATTACCCCTTGAGCTATTTAATAAGCTAATTGAAGTCATTAGAAATATGTTAAAGGAATATAAGAGGGATTTTATAACTCGAAATCTATGGAAATCTTGGAAGATATGGAAATTTAGGTTACTAAACTATAGACAGAACTCTAAAGGTTACAAGATAAAGAAAGATAATCAATTTGGAAGAAGAATTTACTATTAAATAAAGTTGTAAAGTTATTATAATAAAGAAAGTACTATAAATACATATAAAGTACTATAAAATATATATTTATAAAGTACTATATTAAAATATATAGAAAGTACTATAAAAATATATTTAAGGTACAATAAAAAATATATTTTGAGTACTTATAGAAACCAAAAATATAAGCAAACTATTTTTTCTTGTATTTAAAAGATTTGTCTAAATATTTAATAACTTCTAAATGATAAATATATATTATTATAAATAACTGTATATATTTGTATATATCTATATATATCTGTATATATAACTGTATATATCTCTATATCAAACTGTATATATTTGTATATCCTTTTTTTAACTTATTCAACACTTATTCCCCAAGCTTATGAATTTATTCCTTCTAAAACCTTCTGTAAAAACCCTAGAAAACTCCTTAACAGATAATATTAAATATTTCTACCCCACTTAATCCTTGAAATAATATACCCTTTAACTCTATTTAACACGGTATCGCCTGGCCCCATTCATTACTTGGGTGAAAAACGAGGAATACAAGTTAATGATGCCTCCTGTCTTCGAGCTCCACTCTCTCTCCCTCCTTACCTGATCGGAATCGTCATGGGTATTTTTGCTATCGGTGCTCATGCTTTGTACTGATATATCCGATGTGCCCAGAGGTCCGCCCGCTGAGTCGGGTCCATTGGGCCCCAAAACGCCCAGGCCGAGGGCCGTGGCCCGCAAGTGCGGCGGATCGTCGTCGTCATCGTCTTCGCTCGCCGAGCCCATTAATGAATCTGTAAAAGGAACCAAAAAGAAGGAGACCAAAGTTTGTCAGTGAGATTTGCTTGAACAAATTACAGAGGGGGGTAGGAGGGGGGAGGGTACCACTTAAAATACAATTGCAATAAATAATATTTGTGCTGGGCTAAGCCCGAAACGACGCTGGAAATTGGGTTTATTTAGAAGTCTGGGTCACGTGTCGCCATTTCATGGTCTAAGTAGCTGCTTCTGGTCGCAGTTTGGGTTCCTCGGGTCACGTGTCAACTGCAGTTGTTCCTCTCTGCCGATTCCTTTATAAGTTGATTAGGCCCAAGGACAAAGGACGAAGGGGGACGAAGAAGTCTTATCTCCGAGCTTTGCGCCGTGCAAAATGCTGACACGCGTCGAGTCTAGTCTCTGCTGGAGTTGAGATAAGAGGAAAACGAGCGTTGAAACGTGTCAGTCTCCGAGATGATGATTCTTTCTCTATATATTTGTATTTTGGGAGAAATCTCAACTGGAAATCCTCCAGGGAGCACCTGACAGTAGGCATTCCTCGGGGGACAGTTGCCAGAAATAAATTACACTTTATTATGCATAATCTAATCCGCGCCAGCAACCCTGCCAGCAGTTACTGAGATTTCCACAGATTTCTGAGTCTGAGTCTCAGTCTGAGTCGCAGTCTCATCTGGCACCTGTCACATCGACTCTCCAGCTTAGCTGGGTTCTCGGACTGATGGAACTGACGACTCTGGACAAGTCTGGATGACTGGCTTACTGGTTATGTCTGGTGACGCAGCTGCAGGCAAAGATCCGCAGAACCAGGAACTAAAAAACCAATGCCAGATGCAGGCTACAGGGGGTAGCTTTGCCATTAGATAGTAGCTTAGATACAAAGATTAGTTAAAGAAAGTCTCCTACTAAATCCCCCCTAAAAGATCCTTTCACCTTTAAACCTTTCCCACCATCTGGTTAAACCTGGAACAAAAGCCAGCCAGAGATCTCAATCGGTTTGCGTTTTGGTCGAGTGTCGCAGGATGCCGTACAAGGTCCTTCAACAATTGACCCGCAGACAGGAGCAGCGGTACGGAAATTTCAAGTGTTTACCAGCAGAGCGCGCTTACAGGAGAGACTGGGGAGAGGCTGGACCAAGTTTAAAGGGAAGGCAACCACCCGAAAAGGTTGGTCAAAGGACCAAAGGACAGGCTGCCGGCTTGAATCCATATGGGCGCTTTAAGTTGTTGTAAACACATGTTAATAAACACGCACCCACGAGGGTGGGCTTGTCAGTACCAGCAACAGCAGGAACGGCAGGAACGGCAGCGGCAACAACTCGAGCATCACTCAAATTAACTTTGAAAACCATTCAGGAACACTTCATTTGATTGCCGCAGAAAACGCTTTCCGGCTGAATCCTCCCCCAGAATCCTGTTGCAATAGCAATTATACCATTGAGGGAAGCCAACCCCCGCCAACGGCGCCCATAAAAGTTCAAACACACTCATTTCGCGCTTAGAAAAATGTATATATACACATCTCTCTCTCTAAATATACATATATATAGACTTGGGTATATTTCCAGTAACCTTGTGGCCTTTGGGATTTTCCATCCATCCTCCGCTGGCTGTTTTTCTTTGGCAAACAGCCGCATCCGCATCCGCATCCGGATCCGCAGGATGCCGAACAAGTGCAGAAGATCCTTGAGAGAGCTTGACTGGCGAGCAAACAACAAGGACAGGCGCTCGTACTGAGCAGGCGGCACACATAAATAAACAACTGGCGCCTGGTGGAATGAATCCATCATTGTCCTGCCACCACCACCACCCCCCTCAATGACCCTGCCCCCAGTAGATTTTCCCCCTCGCTGTTTGCATAGTCAAGTGCAACAGTTTCCCTGGGAGGACATTTCGCTGAATGGGTTTTCCCCCAAGATTTTGACAAAACAGAAAAATAGAAGATGGATGCTGCATTGTCCAAGTTGTCACCTGTCCAGCTTGAAAATCTAACTGAGAATTCAGGGAAAAGGGAAAGTCTTCAACTATATTCTTCAAGGTTTCAAGTAGTTGTTAAGGTTTCTTCCCATTTAAATCTTTCTCTTTCCAAATTCAGGTCATGTCCGAGCAGGAAATTTCTTGCAACATCATGTTGCTTGAATTGAAAAATCGAATCGCAAATTCCCCAGTGAACTTTCCAGGGGGAAACTTTATTGCCCCACGTAAATAGTTTTGTCAGGATATCGAATCTACCTGTCATTGCTTCATTTTGAGGAGAAGGAGAAGTAGCAAGAGGACACCCGAAAAAAGGGGGAAGTTCATAAGGTAGAAGGAGAGTGGGTGCCCACCCCCAAGGACAGAGAGAGAGATTTCAGGGGGGTTTCGAGAGGGGGAAAGCCACCACCAATCGACGTAGACAAAGCGCACACACATTAATTTCGAATTAGTTTTGCATCATGTGGTTCACGATGCAGAAAAATCGACTCACTGGAAAATAAGTGAGAAGGAAAACTCCCCCTCGGGTTCCCCAGCATTTTCAGCTGGTTTTCCGCTCGACATCGTCGTCGTCATCGTCATCGTCGTAGTCGTCGTCTTGATTCTTAGTTCATTCGTCGTCGTTCGTGTTTATGGCCAACTATTAAGTGCACAACGTAGTGCGGCATGAAAAATGCGGCATGGACGTGGAACAGATCGCTGGATTTTCTACATGAGCGCATTCTAAAAGTCGTTCGCCTCACCAACACCAATCCAGCACACTCTATAAAGAGGAACTCTACTCTCTCTCTGGGATACTTGGGATACTGAGATTCTGATTCTGGATTCTTGATTCTGGGATTCCGGCTGCTAACCATTCATCGGGTAGAGTCTCGCGGGTTTTGCGGCTGTAAAATTAGGTTAATTCCTGTCAAGGCGTTGCTGATTTGAATTGTCACACACACAAAACGCGGATATATGCAGATATATGTAGATATATGCTATATGCACTGGGATGTACGATTAACTACACCTGAAAATATGAAAGGTTTGGGTTTTGTGAAGAGATTTTTAGCTAAGTTCTAAATTGAGGTATTTTTGGATATAGAAAATCTATAGTAACTAACCAAAAACTTGCTTAAAATAAATATATATTTTATAATGATTATTAGAATATTTTTTAGCTATATATTGGAGGCAATTTTTTTCTCAGTGCCTTGCACTTGGCACCTGGTTCTCGGCTTCGTACTCTTTGGCATGGGATTTACTGGCATTGACGTTCGCTGACGTCTCTTCTGGAAACCCCCCTTGAAACCCCTCTCAAAGCCCCCCCCCAACTACCCCCCCCCCCCCCCGGTACCCCCCCTCACCTCCCCTGTCAAGCCCCTCCGTCCGATCGCGGCTTAGTGACGACGACGACTCTAATCCCCTGACTGCCTGTCTCTCATCCTCATCCTACATGCTCGCATATGTTTCTGCTCTTTCGCTTTTTCTCGGGGTTTATCTTTTCTTTTTTTTTTTGTTTCTGCATGTTTTTCTCTTCTCATTTTTTTTTCTCTTTCGGTTTTTGCACATGACAGTTACGCAAGAAAAATGTCAAATCGAGTGAGTTGGCAGTTGGGGCAAAATGTTATGCAATCCCAGCTGGGATCCGATAGCCGATGGGCGATAAAAGCTGCCAGCAGCCAGAATCGGTTTTGCTTTGATTTAAGGAATTTTTGTATTCTGTATTTTTTATTTTTATTTCCTTTTAAATACATTTTATACATTTTGTAATATTTAATAATAAAATCGAGCAAAAGACAGGCCATGCCTTGGGGTCTATTCTTTATTTTTTTAGGTTTTAGTTTAGACCACAACGAACAAGGCTAATAGACTTTACCCCCCAACTGGGCTTCGTGTGTCATTGACAGGACTAATTTTGTATTTTCCTAGACTACCATTAAATGTTTCTCTTTTTTTGTTGCGTTTTTATATTGCTTCCAACTTTTTTCCAGGGAAACTCTTGGCTTTCTTTTCAAAAGTCATCTGCTGGCATTTAGTGCCAGTCCAGCGACGTCATGTCAAGGTCACACACAAACAGGAACCGGAAGGGGAGCAGAAACTTCTGCTATATATATACATATATATCTCACATGGGAAGCCTTGGGTCATTGGTAATGAGTGTCCATAGTTGTCCAAGTTGTTCAAGTTGCTGCCCGGGCAGTTTGCACTTAATTTCTGTTTGTGTGTTGCGTGCACAAACATTTAAAATTTATAGACAAACATCCAAACACACACTTACACACACTGCACACTGCACTGGTGTCTCTCCCCCCCCCCACACACACACACATTTTCCGATTTAGCCACTTGGCATGCTCAGTCAAGTGGAAAGTGTATGAACACCCTTCGTTGCCCATTCGCCCCCCGGCTCCTTTACAAAGTCCAGTGCCACCCCTCGCTTTGGTTAAATGAAGTTGCGGCAACTGGGGGGATTCCCTCACCACCCACTTCGTACCCCCCACCTCATACCTCCCACTTCCAGAACCATGCCAAGTTTGGTGGAAATTGCTCCTTCTGTTGACTGGTTTCACGTTCTTCACGCTTTGATGCGGCATTACAAATTGTTGTGGTATTTGTTGTTCCCGTTGCACCCTCGCAAATAGTTGCACACACACATAGAGCCAGACAGGAACCAACACACACACACACAGAGAAGCTTATACACCGCGATAAAATGGAAATTTTTTAAAGTAAAAGCTTGATGAATTGATAATTTGACTTTCAAGTGTCGTTTAAATGCAAACAAAAACCAGAATTGGTACCTAAGGAGAAAATGGTATATCCTTTGAAAGAATTTTTAAGTTTTAATTAAGATTAAAGTTTTTTAGCACAGCTCATAGAGTAACTTTTAATTGTACGCTACATTTAAAAAGATAAAAAATCAATTATGATTCCCAAGTGTAAATTTAGTAATAAAACCTAGTAAATTCTTAGGTATTGATAAGGTTTTTTGGTTAGAAATTTTAAGCTTCAACAGCAAAGCACAAAAACACCTAAAATTCTCAGGTGCAAATTCAGCAACAAAATTTTATTACAAAACCAAGTACATTTTTTGGGTACCAATACAGGGTTTCCGCTAGAAGTATATCCCTAAAACCTATTATGTCTGCATAACTTATATAACATTTAAATAATTATTTCAATTTTAATATTTAATAATTTAAAGTTTTATATTAAATCTGCAAACTTTACTTTATACGGTTAGTAAAAGAAATGAAGAAGGTCAGAAACCTACATATTATAATGTCAAATACATATTTATTAAGATTCCATCTTTAATTTCATTTTTTAACTTTCCAAAATTAATTTAATTTCATTTTCCAAATTTAATTTCATTTTTAAATTTCCAAATTTAAATTGAAATTCCCTTCCAAATTTCCCTATAAATTTCTCTCAGTGCCTGGCATTTGTTTAATTCATTTGTCGTTGCCTTGGCTTTGGCTTTGGCTTTTTGCTGTTCAAAGTTTCGCAGCCATATCTGTCTCGAAATTCGTGGCCGCCGCTCAAAGTGTCAGAAACAGTTTTTGAGCCTTTGTGACTTTGACTTCTGATGATGTTTTGAGCGCCTCCAACTTTGGGCTTTCCCTCCGTCTCGAAGGGAAATCAACTGAGGGGAAAATCGGAGGAAAATAGCGAGGGGAGGCGAACGGAAGAAAATCAGACAAGTTGCCTCAGCTAGAACGTCGTTTTGTTTGACACTTTGCTGCAAACAACAATAAACTTGAGCAGGGAAAAGGGGCGGTAAAGGCAGACTGTCAAGTGTAGGGAGAATCCTTAGAAATCCTTTAGGAAAAACCCTCAGTGGAAACGGGTGAAAATTGTAGGCAAACAAGAGCAGATAAAAGTAAATAGGAGCCATGTTTCTTAGTAACTTTTAAATGTTTCTAAATCAACTTTATGCGGAATATAACTAAGGCTAAGATGTTTTTTAAAGTTGCCAAAACATTTCTAGTTACAAATAAATAATAAATAAGATTTTAAAGAGCGAAGGATTTGGCTGAAAACCTCTACATCCTCCATCTCGCTCTGATGCCTGTCCTTAAACAACTTTTACCCCATTTTGGCCAACGGAGAATCTTTGTTTTGATTGGCATTACGAGACGGCAGCTACAACAACACAAGAACTTGTGTTGCTTCCCCATAAATATACACAAGTATCCTTGTATCCTTGTATCTTGTAGATGCTTAAAGAATGATGGAGGTTCACCAACACAAAAAAAAGGGGTTGCTGGGATGAAAGGCAAGGACAACGGCGACCAAAAACTGAGTACGCTCTGTTACCTTTTTGGGCAACTCTCTGCCCTTCGGGCTCGCTGCTGTTGCTTTTGCTGTTGCTGTTGTTGTGCCAAATGTTGCTATTGTTATTCCAATGCCACAAGCGACAAGCTACAACAACAACAATTATAATAACAACAGGAGTAAGGAAAAACAGGAACAACATTCAAAACCAGCCGCATTTTGTGGGCATTTGTAAAGTGATCCCTTTTTTTTTTGCTGCTGCCGCTGCCCTGAGCCTGTTGTTGTTGGTTTTACAGCCAGACGAGCAGGCGGCGAGGCGAGGTCTAAGGTACGAAAGGACCCTCCCCCTTCTCCTGTCTTTTGTTTTCCGCGCCCAGTCGCTGCACTTAGAGAAATGAGAGAGCCTTTGAACAAAGGGTTTTCAATAGCATTTGTTACAAATTCCACTAAGAAATGCACTCAGGGAAAGGCTTTAAGTCACTCTACAAAATGATTCCTGTAAGCAGGAAGCTGTATTTTCATATTTAAATTTTTTGTAATTATCTAATATTTTTTCCCAGTGTCTGAAGCCTAAAGCAACAGGATTTCAGAGCTCTCTCTCGCTCTCTCTCTCTTTCTCTTTGTGGAACGCGTTGAGCTGTGCCAAAAAGGATTTGGCGGCGGCTCCCACCCTTGAATTCCCCTGCCCATTCCTGTTTGCATTTCAAATGGCAGCGGCTGTCCCTTATATACAAATATGTATAAATATATAGCATATATACTATGTACATATATTGTTTTCCCTTGGCCTCCACTCTGAAATTGATACCAATGATGTTCTGGCTCGGCGCTCCTTTGAAAGATGTATAAAAAAAAAAGAAAACAGAAAACAACAACAAAAAGAAACCGTTTTGTTTTTATTGTTATTTCGTGTGTTGTTGTGTTATTCTTTCATTTCAACGCGCCTGCCTGCGAAAAAAAAATGAAGGAAGGAAGGAGAAATTAAGTAAGAGGGTCCCTGTGGTCCTGGCCAAAGGTGAACTCCTTTTGCTGAGCGACGAACCAACTGACAGAAATAACAATAATAAAAACAACAACGGCAGGAGCAGCAAAAACAATTGCCATTAACAAAAATGGCGCTGTTTTGAAGGACAAGAGGCAGGACGATGGGTAAGAAAGTATGGAAAGTCAGGGGAAGAGGTTCATGATGTTTCCTTGAAAGATTTTTTTTAAAAGGAAACTTTGTTTAAGGGGCTTTAAGATATTTTCTTCTCTGTAAATATGATCAAGTTTAATGTTTAAACTAGAAAGTTAGCTTTGCTTTTTATAAAATATATGATTAAGTATAAAATATATAAACCAATATCTAAATATATAAACAACTACCCAAATATAAAAATAAATATGTAAACATATAAATAAATATTGTAAATAATAAAAGAATATTTAAATATAAGAATAAATATATAAATCAATAAACATTTAAATGTTAATATATTCTATAGTCTTTAAAAAATTCTTCGAGAGCAAGGTTCTAATTATCATATTATATTCAAATGATCTTGTTTACATGTTTCACATTCTTCTAATAATTTAAAAATTGTAAAATATTCCGCAAAGGAAATATTACAATTATTATAATCCCCTACAGACCAAAAACCAAAAGGGAATAACCCCATGACCATTTAAACTCTCTATTTAGAATGAAAACCCACCTTAAAGCCGGCAGATATTCACCCTTTCATAACCATATACATAATACTATATATCCTTCACTCTCCCTGGAAACCTCAAACCCACAAGAAAGAGGAAAGTATACAACTAAAATAAATAAAGGCGAACAAAGGCGACGGCTAGGCTAGCCAGATCCGATCCCGAGATCAGGAGACCCTACCTACACGGATGACAAATATGTTGACAACGCAACACGAGCGAAGGACCACACAAGGATCACTGATATACCTATATATATATGCACTGGAATTGCAAATGAATTGATGCGCTTTGTTGACTTTTGTCAATTGGGATTATTTGCCATTCGCAGTTCCCACATATCCCATATCTCATGTACCATATCCCTCTGAACAATTGGCTTAAAACCGTGCCAAACAAAGTGTCGAAAAGCGAGCCTAAGCCGCAGATTCAGGTTCCAGTTCGGATTTTGAACCGAAAAATAAATATATATATGTATATGTGTGTACAATGCTGAAACAGAAACTCCAGACGATCCCCAGATCGCGTTCTGCTGTCGGATCATTGACGAATGGGACAATAACCACTGTGTCTACCTGCCCACGCGATCAAGAAACATATATATGTGTATATATATATGCATATATCTAGGGAGGTTGAGGTTGAGGGAGAGAGAGAGATCAGAGATCAGCGCGCCTAGATTATTGTGCCAGTCAGGCATCCGTCGGGGGATTTGTAAAACAGATCTTTTTACGGATTAAAGGCGAAACCACAGCAGCGGTGGCGGTGGATTCTGCGGTTATGACAAAAGACCCAAAGCTACAGTGAGAGAAAAGTAGTTAGGGAACATAGATATGACGTTTATAATTTAAATAAATAATTAATGAATACTAAATTAATAATAAATATATAATACCTTATAATAAATAATACAAATCAGCATTTGAATAAATAATAAACAATATTACAAGTTAATAAAAAAGGTTTCATAGATCATACAAATAATAAAGACAATATAGATTGGTAAATTAAATGCTTTATAATATAAACTGTGGAAAATATGTATTAATTTTGAGTTAAATATTTTTAAAATACTATTTTATATACTGAACCAAAAATCTATTCAAAGAAAACGTTTAAAAATTTATAATTTTCTAGGAATAAAATATCGTTATGTAAGTCAAAGGTATTTTGTGAAAAAGAAAACAACTCGAAGTGTTTAAACCCTAAAGTTTTCATATAAATAATTTAATTATACGACAAATATATAAAAATATTAATAAAATATGTAATATAGAGATGTATTACTAATTTAATTATTATTCTTAATTTAATTTTATTAAATTAAAATGATAGAACCACTCTATTTTCTTTCTGTGCACCTGTTTATGGCCCGATTATTGAGCTCCAGACACGAGCAATAAACACAAACATCTAAGTCTCCGATCTCGAAGAGAACTTCCGCAAAACGATTTAGTTTTGGATAAAATAACCAAAGGGGAACAACACCCAACGACAAAAAAAGAAATACAAAAACAAATCAAATACGAAAAAGGTGTGAGGTGAATTTTTGGAGGCGGGGTCAATGGCACAAGACCGCAGAAAGTGAAAGTAAATGAGTGTCTTGTGGGCAAAACACAATCTTTGGCTTAATTGGAGTGATTTAATGAAGCAATCAGAAGTTATATTGAGATATAACTTTGAAAAGGAGGAAATATAGCTCTTCGAGATACGAAAATTAAATCCAAACTCTCTCAATTATTTTTCCTATTTAAATTTAAGACTGAAAACAAGCGAATTTGAAATTTTAACCATCAAGCTAAACAGCAAATTAGTTTGCAAAACATTTTCGGCGCAATGTTTTTCCAAAAAAAAAAGTTACATATATTTTCCTTTCCCCTTGAACTTTCCCTTTTGCAACGCAGATCCCAGAGATTTTTGGTGGGATTTACCATTTCTGTTTGTTTTCCCAACTGTATTTTGTTATTACTGTTTCGGTATTTCGGCCCCGCTGTCAAACATATCAATTTCAAAGCGAATTTTCCTCCAGTTTACTTTTGCCATGTCCATGTACACCCTCGATACCCCTCTATATCCCCCTCTATACCCCGTGTTGTTGTTTTATTTGTTTGTCCATAAATTGTCTGTCAGCGTTTTCGGTTTTTGTTTTCTTTTGCTAGATTTCTGACATGTTTTCCTTGTCTCTCTTGAGTTTCATTTTTATACCCTTGCAGGGTATTATAATTTCAGTCAGAAGTTTGCAACGCAGTGAAGGAGTCATCTCCGACCCTATAAAGTATATATATTCTTGATCAGCATCAACAGCCGAGTCGATCTAGCCATGTCCGTCTGTCCGTCTGTCCGTCTGTCCGTCTGTCCGTCTGTCCGTCTGTCCGTCTGTCCGATTATACGCGAACTAGTCCCTCAGTTTTGAAGCTATCTGAATGAAACTTTGCAGATAGTCTTCTATATACTCTCACTCGTATATAAGTCGGAACGAGCCGGATCGGTCAACTATATCATATAGCTGCCATACAACCGATCCGTAAATTTGTTGAAAAAAAATTATAACTTGACTGTTTTTTAACATATCTTGATCAACTCTAGGTTATGAGCTTTTTATATTGTTTCTGATTTTTGGATTAAATTTTATAAAAATCGGACTACTATATCATATAGCTGCCATAGGAACGGTCGTGAAATTTTCAGAAAAAAAATTATAGCTTTGTCAGTTTTCAACATAATTTCTTCTACTTTGAGATACAAGTATTAAATATTTTTTCAGAATTATGTTGTAAATTTCATAAGAATCGGACGACTATATCAAATAGCTGCCATACAAACGGTCGGTAAAAAATGTAAAACTGTAAAAAATGTAAAACTGTAAAAAATGTAAAACTGTAAAATTGTATGAATATCAAAGTAATTCATATTATATTATATTGGGATAGATTAGAATTGATACAATTGGAATCTGCAAGGGTATACAAACTTCGGCGTGCCGAAGTTAGCTTCCTTTCTTGTTTTTTTTTGTTATAACTTTTTGATGGATTGCATGCAGAAAAATGCAAAAGAAAAAAAGTAAAACTATAAAAAAGAGCGCCAAAAACGAGCAAAGTTCAAAATTATAAATCACACCCAAATTTGTTTGTGAAAAAAAATGTTCAACAAGAAGAAAAAAGCAGCCACAAAACGCGAACAAAATTTATGCTCTGCCATAAACAACGGTAACAACAACAATAACAATAATAACAACAACAAAAAACAAATCGATTAACAACAAGAATTAACTCCAACGATTTGTGACACTAATAAATAAGGCAACAACAAAAGGCGAAGCTCGAGGAATAATTCTCCCCTCCTTTTGGCGCAATTTTAAAACTCACTTCATCTTCCTTGGGGATACTTTATGGGATTCCCCCTTTTCTTTATATTTTTTTGTATTTTCTTATCTGCTGTGTGTGTGCGAAAACATTTATTTATTTATGTTTATTGCGTTTATCATTTGTGACATTTGCATAGCGCCGGCGTGGGCCAAAATGGCAATGGAACGGGGAACGGCTGGGAACGGAAAAGGACGAGGAGGAGGAGCAGGAAGAGTTGCCGTGAAATTGTCACAGCTTTCTGGTTTTTTATGACCAGCAGCAGCAGCAGCAACAGCATCAGCAAGCTGTAAAAATCTGCGCAAATTTATGCGCAAATGAATTCTGCATTTCAATGGGGCGTGGCAGTCGTCGTCGAGTGGGCTGAGATTTAAAAATTGGCAGGAAAAAAGAAAGAGCAGGGAAATCCAAGGCAGTACAGCAGGTGGGCATCAATAATTAATAATTAGAGAAGAAAAAAATATAAAATCAAGTTAAAAAAAAAACAATTTTTAAAATTTTAGATGATTTAAAAAATATATATAGGAATTTGATATAGAAAATACTAAAAAAAATACCATTAAAAATACTAAATATTATTAGTATTTTTTAATAATACCAAAAATACCAAAGATTTACAATTATATGTTTGAATACTTCCTTTTTGGTATTCCTTCAAGCCCATCTTCTGATTCTTCGTATTATAATACCTTTCTTTCAGAATTTCCCTAATTCTTTTTATAAAAATAACGAAAATACCAAACATTCTTTATAATTTTTAGTATTTCTTTATTTTCCTTCCTGTTATCTTCTTTCTTAATGCCATCGCATATGATAATTATTTTTTAAAGGTCACTATCCTCATAAATCTTCGAAAAAACAAAACCCACCCATTCTCGAAATTCTTATTTCCACCTAGTCTCGTGTTCATTCATCTATTTTGCACTTCAGAGACTTTACAGACGCAACAGCAATATCGTCGCCTGATCTCGCATTTCAGAAAATCACCAGAAAACGAGAGGCTGTCATAGCATGAAAATGCATTTCAGAATGACCCAGTTTTCTGCGTGGCACGCCCTCTTCACCTTGTACACGCTTTTATACCCTTCTGGAAGAGAGTATTAGGATTTTTGCAAGGAGTTTGTAAGGCAGTAAGGGAGCCCAAAGAGCAGGTTCATCTACTCTTGATGGATATCAACAGTGGAGCTGATCTAGACATGGATTTCTATTAAGATCGAGGTCTAAAACTTTAATATTTTATTTATAGTTACTAACTGCAAAGGGTATATACATATTGGTTTGCTAATGTTAACCAAGTTTCTTGTTGATTTTCCTTTTTTGTGGTATTTTTTTTTGTATTTTTGTTTTCTGTTTTTGTGCTATTTTGTACTAGACTTCAGTTAATCGGTCGTCTGAAACTGAGTCAGAGATTCAACGGATCAGTGCGATAGTCGACCAACTGAGTCACAATGTCGACTGCATAGAAAGAAAATTTGTTATTAAAAATAAAATAGGAAATTAACATTGTAAATTGTTTTTATCCATAAAAATATTTAAATGGTAATATTTAAGTTAGTTTTAAAATATCTTTATATAAATATAATTTACAAAGATAGAAAACGTCGTATTTTTTCGAAGGCATCTTTCATAGATATTCATAATATTACAGTTAACATTTTCTCTGCATTGATTTTTAATTTTCTGGATTGACTCAGGCATGGAAAAGTTCTCAGTTTTTAGTTTCTTGGGGTCCTGAGCTGCGACTGTTTTCTTATGTCATTTATAGCCGCCTATTTAACGTTTTTTCAAGCGAAAAACTTTATTTTCACGCGCATTACGCAAAACACGCGGAGCTTCGTCGCAGCTCCACCAAAGTCAGGCTCCGAAAATGTGCTTCGGCGGTAAAAGCCCATTAAAAATAGCTCCAAAGTGGCTGTAAAAACAACAACAACAACAAAAAGAGCTAAAACTAAAAATAAGAAAAGAAAATAAAACAACAGAAAGCATTAACTGCGCTAGCCAAGTGCGGGCTTTCGAGATAGAAAACCGAAACTGAAACAGAAAAATAGCTCGAAATGGGAGTACTCGTAAAATACTATGGAGTGGACCAGGTTTCGGAATGGAGGAGGGGTAGGAGGAGGAGGTGACCCCGACAAGTGGGCTTGGGTTTCGGTATCGGAATCGGTACTTATCCATGCTGCAATGGTTTCGCCCCAGCGGCCACAGGTGGGGGAGAGATATGTGGGTTACCTGGTAAGATCGGGAATGGTTTCGAGTTCTGGAGCTGCTCTACTTATTGTTATTGCCAATTTTCATATTTTAAAGTCTAAGCTGAAGTTTTTACTATTTAAAAAGCCATTTCATTTACGATTTTGTCACCTTTTTAGTATTTTCAGTATTTTATAGTATTTAATTTAGTATTTTAATAAAGTGTCATCATTTAAATAGAAGAAATAAAATCAATAAAACAGCTTAAAGGCTCCCGAAAACTCGTTGAAAATAACCCACACACTCGCATCCTTACATCCTTATCTGCCGAACGTGTGTACATATATCATACGAATTTTATATAAATAATATGAGTTATGAGAAGCCAAAAAAGGGAGAAAGGCAACCAATGGCAAAGATCTCAGTCGGGCGATAAGAACGAGAGAGAGGAAAGCCGAGCACAACCCCGGGAAATGTACGTTTTTGTGGGGAAAAAAACTTAAATCTTAAAGAGTAGCCACCATTTTATGCGGTATTTTTCTTTCCTTTTTTCTTGTAGAGGGGAAACTAGGAAGGAAGGAGGAAAAAGAAATAAACGAGGGAATCGAAATCGATTTCGTATAAACGAGTATTTCGAGGGTCTTTCAGTTGCGAGAGTGTTTCGAGTGTTTTTCCCCAAGTCCTTTCGCCATTGCTAAGCTTTTCCATAACCTCAATTCACGCCACCCTTAGCTGCGATGCGATGCGATGCCAAGCCAACCCCTAGCACGGACACCCTCCCTCCTCCCTCCTCTCTCTCCATCTATCCCTCTCACGCTTGCTGTCTCTGTGTGTGTGCGCTGTCTCTTTCTGTTGGCAAATGCCACCTGCAGCAGTTTTTCGTGAAGCTTTGCGTGCTTTTGGTTTCGACAGTTGGATTTGTGCTGTGCGACCTCAGAATAAAGTACTTCCTCCCCATCCCCATCTGCCTGCCTGCCTCCCCCTCATGGATTTTCCTCTTTCACCCCTGGCACAGCACAGCACAGCATCCTCGCCATTTGTTTCGCCTTTTCTTCGCTTTTTGTGGCTGTGGCTCCTGTTTTCTTTAGTCAGCCGCCAACGCCAAATCCGCCAAGGCAGGCAAGCTATTCTGTAGGGGGAGCGGTGAGGGGGGGAGAAAAAAGAAGAAGAAGAAGGGAAATCCACCCATCTAAAAAAGAACTCCCCCTTAACCCCGGAACCCCCTCCGGAGCTCTGTCTTTCACTGTCTCTCTTTCTATTGCCATCTCTCTTGGTCATTTCGCTTGCTGCCATCTCGCTTTTGCTTTTTGGCTCGAGGCGCACTTTTTTTCCTTTCCTTTTTTTTGGCGGCATTGTTGTTCTGGAAGCTTATCTCCGTCAACCAACCTGTTTTTTTTTTTGGGAATATATTTTCTAAAAAGAGGGAAGTTCTTGTTTTTTGTATTTAGGTATATTTTTTAGAAAAAGTTTGAAATGTGACACGATTTAAAAGGGGTAAGAAAGGCTAAGGAAATAGGCTTTAAAAATAATTCATTTAATTCTTTTAATTAATTTATTTATAAGCTTGAAAAAAGCTGTTAAAAATGTATATTAAGGCTCTCCAATATTATTTAATGATGAAAGTAATATAAGATTTAAAAAAGCAAACTTAAAACTCAAATACATTTATTTTATTTTCAGAAAAAAAGGGGTATTATTTTCAAGCTTCAACCTGTTTTCTTATATTTATTTCGTATTTATTATAATTATTATTTAAGCTAGCTACCTTTTTTTCTCTCAGTGCACTCAACTCCCTTTCCATGCCATAAATCTCTGCGCTGCAGATGGGGGGAAAATAGCTCCTTAAAGTGCCGCACTTAAAGCGCTTTTTATGAGGATCCACCCGAATTTCAAATAAAACAAACACACACTCGCTTTTACACACACACACACAACACACACACAAAAGGCAAGTGAAAACTGAAACTGAAACTGAAACTCTCATTGTCATTATCAGGAGACTTGATTTTGTTTGCTCATCAAGAGTTAAAGCCTCTCCCTTGGCCCCCTCCCCCCGCCCCACCTTCAGACACTCAATTTTTGATTGGAGATTTATGGGACAAGTTACGAGTCCGCTTTCGGCACTAAAGTTCAGTCAAGTCAGAGAGAGAGCAGAAGAAGAGCAAGAAGATGAGGACTTTGCTCTAGTTTTAACGCCTCTCGTAATTTGCCCCGACACATCATCAAATGCCTGGCCCTTAACCCTCCACCGCCCCTCCGCTGTCGTTTTAGTTAGACATTAAAATGCGCTGAGGAGACTCTTTTTTTTTGAACTCCTCTTCCAGTTTTATTTGAGGGCCTTACGAGTCTCGTCATTAAGGCGCGCAAGTCGTTCAACAAATGCCCCATAAACAATAAACAATAAACAATAATAACAAACAAGCAAGCAAGCAAGTGAAGTGTGTGGCAAGGCTAAGAGTTATGGCTTGGATCGTGGCAGGCCATAGTTAAGGATTTTACAAGCCCAAAACGTGGCTATCATCGCTTTAGAAGAAATCAATTGAAAGGTAGTCACAGAAAGTTTTATATTTAAAATTAATAAAATATTAAAAAAATTATGAAACATATAAAATTTTGTATCATTTTGTATAGATTTAAATACATTTAAATTGTAGAAAGCAGATTTATAAGTTGAATATTTCAATATTTTTTTACTTTTTGACCTTATAATTCTCAAGTACGAATTCGGTGACATGCCAGCTAGCAAATATTAAAGAATAATCAAACAAAAAAAGTACTGAAGAGACCCTGAAACAATAAATAAAAAAAAAAAAAATATATATATATATATATAATATATTCTCAATTTATTCGAATTAAATCAGTAAGAAAAACGCTCATATATGAAAATTTCAATATAAAAACGATTGCTAAATATATGTATATTGTAATCCCTCTCTTTTTATAGACTTCCTCACAAAGCATTCATTCAGAGCTATATATCAGTTATATTTCACAGTCCACCATTTATTTCCTAGCGTTATTATTCACTTGATTTATTAACTCCCTCTGTTGCTCTCCCTCCTTTCCTTTCCTTCTATTTCCCGTTAAAATGGCGACACTTCCGCTGTTACAGTCTGTGCCAAAAGTCTGACACCTATATATATACACATATATATATATACTTCACCCTTTTTGGTCGCAACAAATCAAAGCTCTGTTTTATGGAAAATAGTTGGCCACAACACACACGCACTTGGCCAAATGATTTACGAATGCGTTGAAAAGGCGTTAGAAAAATTGTAAGAGCCGGGCGCGGGTACGGTTTCGGTTTCGGGTTAAGGTTCGGTTTTTATTTTTTTTATCGCACATCGGTTAAGTATTAAATTCGTGGCCCCAAAATAGCCGCAAATTTATTATCCCAAAGAGCAGCGCACCAGCACACCGAGAGAAAAAAAAGGGCATTAAAAAAGAGTCACGGAGGTGGAGGTGGAGGTGTAGAGGGGCGGCTTTGGGGACCATTGTGGTCAGTCTCGTGTACGACGAAAAAAGTAGAAACCCAAAGAGTCATAAAAATAAAAAATAGCCCAAGTAAATGTCAAATAAACTTTAACGGTTTTACTTTTTTTTCCCTCGGTTCTTTGGTTTTTATTTTATTTGTATTTTTTTTCTCTCTCTGTGCTGGACTGTAGAGGAAACAGATTGGACCACAGGCAGCAGCCGCAGCAGCCAAAGCCATAAACTTTTCAAGCTGCAAGCCCCGGCGACAAAAAAAACAAAGAGTACACATAAATACCTACATAGCCGTGTAAAATATATATATCTAGATATATATTTATATAGAAGTATATACAGCGACACGGTGAGAAATGAGGCAAATTTTGGTACTTCGGAAGCCTTAAAGAGTCAGGTGAAATAATTATCTTGGCAATTATCTTGAAAGTATAGAATATATTTCATAAAACAAGAAAAGATATAGGTACAAAAATATATAAAAATATTAACAATATCCTTTATTCTTTTTCTTATTATATGACTTCTTCAAATTCTAATTTTAAAATAAATAAATCTAATAAATATATATAGTCTTCCTTATTGTTATCTTAGAAAGGGGCTTAAAAATATATAATAACTAAAGACTTCTATATCTTTGTAGCTGTGTATTATATAATATATATATCCACAAAACTGACCAGCAAGAAAATACAAAAAAAAAAAAGAGAGGAAGCGAAACTGAAACTGCCACCGATGCAAAAAACTGAAACTGCAAATAAAAATAAAAGCTCCTAGAGAAGTAACAACCGCAAGGCTGTTTGCCGGATAAAAAGGAGAGCTGCGGGGGAACTGAGGTGGCAGGAGGGAGCAGAGGGCGGTCTGTGGTGTACGGTGTGCGGTGGGCGTGGTCGAGGGCCAAGGGCGTAGCTGGAAGCCACCGATTTATACCCGAGGGCCCCATCGAGAAGAAGAGTACTATATTACGTGACCAGCCGGCAAAATGACAACCGTAAATCTGCGGTATATTTCATGTGGTTGAACGGACCAAAAAGACCGCTGGCTTCTCCATTTTTTTTTAGGAGGTAAAAGCTGGCCATATATAAAATATATATATTAAGGGATTTACAAACAAGGTTTACCCGTTGATTTGAGTTAGTTTAGCTAAGTCCAAAGCTGATTTAGAGAGATGTATGGGTTTTTAGAGAGGAAAACAAATAAAAAGTGTAAGCTTATAATGTATTAAATTTATATATTTAAAAGATTAACTATGTATGTTTTTGTATATATATTTATAACAAAAATAACAAACCCACTTTACTTATACGCCCCCAGTGGCACCCTGTAAAACCCCCTGACTTTTCGACTACTTGGCCTTAGCCTGAACTTTGCCATTTTAAGGGCCAACTTTAATGCAGAATTGGCTTTAAACAGCACAGCAAAAATAATAATAATAAAAGAAAAGGGAAGTAAAGGGCCAACAACAGTTGCTTATCTTCGCGGAGGGGAAAAAAAGATAAAAAGGAGAAGATGTGAACTCTCGAGACTCTTGGCCATATGCGATTGACCCTTTTGGCCGAGACAGAGCGAAAAGTAGGCGTAAGAAGGCAACAAAATGCGGCAACAACCAGGACCAAACACGGCCTGGCAATAAAGCAGAAGGAATAAAATGGGAAATTAGGGAGCCAAAGGAGCCAAGAACGTGTGCTTTTGTGTGGGTTCATAAAAATTTCTTCTTCCCTTTATTCCTCCTCTCTCCCTTTGTAGTATTTCTGTTATGTTTTCGTTTCGGCCGTCATAAAAATAACGACAGAATCCCTCAAAAACAACTGGCAAAGTCTGAGTTAAGGTCGTTTAAGGGTCATTACACACAAACACATACACACATGCACACATATAGACGTGCATAAATAAGGACTCGGCATGTGTAATAAGTGTTTATGTTTGAGAGCTGTAAGTCATCTAAAGTGTTGATGATAACTCACCAAGTTTAAGGCTTAAAGGTCGGTGGTGGGTCCGAAAAGTTGGCTAATTTTTTATGGCAGTAGCTTTCTACCGTTATAATTTTTAATATTTGCTTTTGGTAAATAATTTAGGGATACGAGAGGTCAAAATATGTATATTTTTATGTAGCAGAATATACTAAATACCTTTTTTGGCATTAAATTAAGTGAACATTTCAGCTTTTTACGATTTAATATTTAGTATCCGAACTCTTAACACAGTTTTAGGGGTTTCTTCCAATTATAATAATATATAGTTTAAAATTTCTAAAAATTCGAAACTAGTCAAAGAAAATTTGTGTATCTCCTTATGAGAAATTTCTAAATAACTTAACCAACTTAAAGCCAACAGAATCATAGTTCCTTTGCGGTTGTAAACTTGCATTACAATTCACCAACAACTTCAACAATTAGATACTTTATGAAACCAATTCTTTTACTTTTTAAATTTTTCTTTTATTTTTGGTGTTATCTCAAAACTTTTCATCCATTGCACTTTGTTGTGTTCTCCGCCGCTTCCTTGTCTCTCTTTTTATTTATTTCTTTATGATTTATTACCTCAGTTACGCGCTGCCCTGCCGTTCATTGTTGTTGTTTATCGCACAGCAAACAGTTTAATTTATATGACAAGCCATAAATTGACGCGTCGGGAGCGGTGACAAATAATAATAAAAAGTAAACTCGCACAAAAAAAAAAAAAAATATGGCGTAAAAAGGCACAAAGTCGTGGGTTTCCTTTTAAAATTATTATTTTTTTCTTCTTTTTTTCTACAACGTTTCTCCAATGCTATTTTTCATCATAATTTTTTTGGGTTTCTTGTCTCTCTCTTTTGCCGTCTCTCTTTCTCTCTTGCACTCACTCTCTCTCTCAGAAGGTCTCTGTTCCCGGCTGCCGTCGGCGGGCCCGGTGTCGTATACTTGATATTTCTCGATTTCCGTTCGATTTGTTGAAACTTTTTCACCAATATTACAACGCGCAATCAAGCTTAGTTGTAAATTATTTGTAGATTGTCTATTATTATCTTATTTATTAATATTTAGTGTCTCTTTTTTGTTTGGTGGCCAAGTGAAAAATCCGTTGCACGTAATTAACGCAATTAAAATCAAAACATTAATGACCTGCGCTCCTTTTGGACCGACGCCGCCGTCGACAGCGACGCTGGCCGCGCTGCCCTGGCTGCCGTCGCAGGCGGAAGGCAGCAGACGGGCAGAGTTTTCCCTTGGACTTTTCTACATTTTCCTTACTAAATTTTGTCATTTTTCGGAAATTTTTCGAGAGTTGAGAGAATAATAATAAATTGTAGGTTGCTGAAGTTGGTATAAATAATAATTATTATTGAGTTATTGATGTGGTGAAGGATCTAAATGTATGTCTATATATGTGTGGATGCATGCGTGTGCGTGTGTGTTGAAAATTCGTTGCCTACTTTTTGGGGCCAGCAGCCATTTTGTTCTGCCTGCGTCGACGTCGACGGCAACTGAAGAAGCCGCCGACGCTTCGCTATTTCCATCTCTCTCTGGCTCTCGGCCAAAGTGTGCGCAACTGCAAAAAGCAAGAGAACGAACGGCAGTTCTCTCTAATTCGCCGCCGCTCTCTCTCTCTGTCTTTCGCCATTTCTCTCTCTTGCTCTTGCTCTTGCTCCCTCTCTCTCTTTATGTCTTTCTGTTTTTTGGGGCTGTTGGTGGGGGGTGAAAAAAATGGCAGCGTTGAAATATTTAACGCCGCTAAGTATGCTACGAAAATATTTTTGCAAAAAAAATATAAAGAATGTTTCTGTTTTTTCTACAAAAAAAAAAGAAAGGAAAATATATATAGCACAAAAAATGCAGAGCATAAATGAAGGAAGAAAAAGGAAAGAAAACACACTCAAACACACACACACCTACAATTTGAAGCATTATTCGAGGCTCTAAAGGCGTTGCTGCGTGTGACAGCCAAAGCAGTAATGTGTCCAAGAGTGTATATGTGTGTGTGTTCGTGTGAAAAGTAAATAAAAACAAAGAAAACAAAAGCAAGAAATAAGCCAAATAAAAATTGAAAGATGTAAATATAAAATAAGTTTAAAATTCAAATTAAGTTTTGCCGAAAACAAGTAATATTTAAATCAAAATAAACAAAATAAAATTAAAACAAAAATAATAATAAAAATAAAAGTCTTTAAAATTTAGTTTTTAATATTTTGTTGTTAATTTAAAATGTCATTTAACTTTTAAAATCAAATTACATAATATAAAAATAACTAATAAATGCTATTCGCTTTGTGATTTATATTTTTTATTATATTTATATAAACTTATTTTATATATTAGACTGTTATTTCATATTTTCTAAATCTTATGTACTTTATTTAAATTAATTTAACTAATTTTTTCATTTTATTTGCCTTAATTTCTTGATTTCCTTTATTTTAAAGCCTTAATTGCCATTTGTTGGCCGTTGAAAACTTGGCAAATGTCAAATAATTATCCAGACCGAACTTTAAAGCTTAAACCACTCACTCACACACTCTCAAACACAAACACACACACACACGAGCGCACACATACACTGCACATCCTTTAAAACTTCGCCCGTCGAGTGAAAAGGGTAAACAAAAGGATACTCTGGATGGGGTGGAAGGAGCAAAAAATAAAAGTAGCGTAGAGGGAGAACATTTTGCAGCTGCTTTTGGCTTTAATGCGTTTTCCGGCTGCCTCTTTTTTTGGCGTTTTTGTTATGGCCAGGAATGTACAATTATAGCCGTTAAAAGGCTTTAATTCGGATGGAGGGAGTTTTTTAAATATTTTTAAAATTAATTATTCTCTTCTTTAAGTTTGATTATAATTTAGTTGAAATTTAATATCTAAATAATCTACATTACTCCCTCTACGCATCAAGTATATATATAAACATATATATGTATGTTCTTGTGTCCTATTATCTTATGCATGAGCCTCTGTTTTATTTATACGATTTGTGTCAATATTTGCCAAGCATTTAGCCGCGCGACTTTTGCAAGGCTCTCTCCCTTATAGCCTCCCTTAGCGCCAGTTTTCCCCCTAAAATGTTCTACTGCACAAAATATTTTCCAGGATTACAAAAGACAACACAGCAAGGAAGTAAACAGAAAAAAATATATAGAAAAAAAGGAAATTTGGCGCTGGAAAAATCAACAATCATCAGGAGCAGCAGTAGGAGCAGCAGCAGGAGTAGGAAAACATCAATATCAACATTCAAAGTTTGGCTGGAAAACAATGGACGCATTTTCTTTTATTCCCACGGTAATTTGAATGGCAAATATTTCGATGGCAAACGATAAACAATTAGTGCAAACAAATAGACAAACTGCGTCACAAATTAAAATATATATATACTACATATATATATTTTTCGTTGCACAAATTGCGCCTAAATATACCCAAAAGCGTACCACGTGTCGTATGCGTAATTTTGTATTTATTGCTGATGGAATTGCAGATACGTGAGCAGAGGGCCCCGCCAAAGGGGTTGCATTTCAGAGGGACAAAACTCTCATTAGCAAAGATGAGCCCCAATTGGGATAGGAGGTGAAATTTATGAGGTCCTGATTTTAGATTTCAGTTTAAATAGATGGGGATTAGGATGGATTTTGAGCGCAAGTTAATTTTGGGACAAAACGGGAATTTTTTGTATATATATTTAAAATTAAATTAAAGCACTTACCGCTCAGCGAATTTTGGCCGCAGGATGGCGCCTTGCCCAACAGATAGTCGTCCTTGCAGATGAACTTATTGTCGTCCAGCACATAGAGCTGCTCACCTGTGCTCAGCTGCTTGCGGCATATGCAGCAGGTGAAGCAGTTTAGATGGAACACCTTATCCCTGGGCTTTCGCACTAGATCCGACGGCGCAATACCCTGGCCACAGCCACTGCACTTGGTGCCATAACGTCTGATTTAAAAAGAAAATAATATAAATATATATGAAGACAAATAATAATAAAAGATTGTAAACTAGAATTTTTTTATGATATTTAAAGCATTGATCTTAGCTAATTTCTAGTTCTCTCATTTTCCTCTTCATTTTCCCTCAGAGAACCTCTCAGCCAGGAATTCATTTTCCCTTGCTTTTTGAACTTTCCTCGTTTATGGATGGCTTTTGTCTGTCGCTGTCACTTGTTAACCTTTTCCCCCCAACTGGCGCTGATTGATAGGACACCTTTCCCGTTGGCCAGCCTTTCATCAGTCCCTCCATTCTGTCGTCTTTCCACACAGCCCTTTCATTAAATCAAGGAGCTGGGCCAGGATTTGATTTCATTTTGATTTGCTCAGGTATTTTGCATGTTAATTGCTTTCTCGAAGCTACCGATTCTTCTTATTTTCCCATCAATTTCTTCTGTTTTTTCCCCCCTCCTCAATTCTTTTTGTTTGCTCTATTTTTTTGTTCTATTTTTTTCAATTAGCTGAATAACAGCGGCAGCGGTGTGAAATCAAATGGAACAAGTCAAAGCTGCGAATGCGATCTTGACTTAATTGGTTCTATTTTGATTTTGATTTGTTTAACACTGATTTAATTGTAAATGTCTGAGTATTTTTAAGGATTAAATTATAAAGAATATTACTTAATGTTTCTTAAATTATGTTTACTATATATTCACCTGAAGAAATCGTTGCGACAGTAGAGCTTCGATTCGCGGCTAAAGCATTTGTCGGTTAGCGGTTGGAGGCATTCACAGCAGCGTACGCAGGAGGCATGCCAGGCGCGTTCCAGGACATTTAGCAGGAACTTGTCCAGGATGGGCTTGTTGCAACCGGCACAGGGATCGCCCACGCCAACGGGCGGTTCACTGCGACCTGATTTAAAAGGGGAAAAATAAAGGAACATTTTAGAGAAATATTTAGATATATAAAGAATTTTATACGAATTTTCCCCCTTTTTATATTTCTTCTATTTATAATATAAATTATTTATTATAAATTTAACTTCTTTTTGATTGAGCTGGCGAAAATCTGTGGTCACTTTAAGTGGAGGGAAAAGCAGGGAAAATCAGCGGGAGAGAAGCGGGGTTGCAAGAGCACTCAACTGTGCGTCCGAAAATCCTTCGAGGCGCAAATTAGCACCTCGCTCTGGCTGCCTCATTAAGTTTGCACATGTGTGTGTGTGTGTGTGTGTGTGGGTTCCTCTGCCCCTCTCCTACTCCCATTCCCTTCCCTTTCAGTACCTTTACACACCTGAAAATGAGCAATTCCCAGGTGCGTGGCCTTGGACGGGTGCAAACATTTGAGGATTTACAATTTGCACTTTGCATTTTGCATTTACACAAATTTTGGTAATTGCCGGGGAGAAAGGCCAAAACCCTTTCACACCCTTAACTATACAGGATTTAGCTTTATTTTGAAATTTCTTTACACTTTTTTACCTATTTTCTCCTCTAAAAAAGATACCCTTTTCAATAAAGTCCAAATGTGACTACAAATGTCTATTAAGAGTCCTTTTAAAGTACACAGAAAATAATTAAGAAAACATTTATACATTATAAAAATAATAAGCAATTAAAAAATGTATTAAAATATTTAAAATCGTAGGCTTTTTTTGAGAAATATAATAAATATAGCTTAGTATGAATTTACTTTAAGATTTTGCTATTTAAAAATAAATTAAATAATCATCTTACATAATTTTTCTATTAAAATATATACTATATATTTGTCTAACAACATTTTTGTATAAAATTGCATATATTTATGTGTCAAGTAACATTTAATATTTCATATTTAATATATTTTAAAATCACCCCATTATTTTCGGTGCACGAATCAATGTTTTGAGATCTTCCACCTTGTTAGTTCTGCCAGAAAAGGCGGTGCCGGAGGCGTGGCACCCATATATATACATACATATATATATGTTTAAATATATATATAATATACAGGTTTTTTTTCTTGGGGCGAGTACCACCTCTGTGCTGTGTGTGAATAAGCAAAATCGAGAGAAGTGCAACCGAATAATGATAGAGGCCAGGCCAAAATGGAGCCCCGAGGCCTGAGAAACTTGAGTCGAGCGGAGAAAAAAAAAATACAGGAATAAAAAATAAAACAAAAGGGGGAAACGGAGAAGGATGCCTCCTCCAAAAGGAGAGCTAAAGGAGGTGGAAGCTGGTGGATAAGGAGCAGAACCAACTGCCTCCTTTCGCAGTCAATCAGTCAATGGAGTTGCAAAGGCCAAAGACTCGCTTCCTTTTCTTTTTTTATTTTTTAATTCCTAAAAGAAGAACAAACTTTTGTGTTCGTTTGTTCAACATTTGCAGGTGGGGCCTCCTTTGCGGGCGTGACCAGGTACAAAATATATATACAAGAGTCCGCAAAATATAAAAGAAACTGAAAACTGAAAACAGGCAACAAAAAAACAAAGAGGAGAGTCCAAAAATAAAATAAAAAGAAGCAAACTTGTGTGTGAAAATTTATTTTCATTCAAAAAGTTTTTAAACATTTCAAGGAAGGGGAGCCGAGGAAGAGGTGAGAAAAATGAGGAAGAGGCGGAACTGCAGGAGGAGAATTCGGAAAGGAAGACAGAGAGAGAGAGCGAAGCAAGTGGAAGGAGTAAAGGAGGTGGGTTAAGTAAAGGAAGGATGGCAACATGAATGGGAAAAGAAAGTGGGAGGAATGCGATGGGAAATACAAGATAAAAATAAATACAAAATACATATAAATAAATAATGAAAAGCAAAATTAAGAAAGCTATTTTATATAAAATAAATTCAAGTAAAACCG
Source organism: Drosophila watanabei (assembly GCA_008042575.1). NCBI lineage: Eukaryota > Metazoa > Arthropoda > Insecta > Diptera > Drosophilidae > Drosophila > Drosophila watanabei. The sequence continues at coordinate 166,492 of VNJS01015695.1, forward strand.
TACTTAAAATGTATATATTTATATAATAAGAAATTTATATACAACCTAAAATATTATTACAAAAATTCATTATCAAAGCCAAGCCAAACATTTGAGAGAAATCTAAAAATTCCCATCTCCAGATTAAATATAATTTTAATAACAAATACAAGTAATAATCAAAAATACACAAATTTATAAGAAAAAAAACCCAAATATTAACGACTTAGAACAAAGCCCAGCGAGAAGACAAATTGCTGCGACTGCCAAGCAGATGACGAACGGAATTCCTGCTCAAAAATATACATCATAAACTCCCTCCACAGTTCCTCCGACTCCCACAATGACATGACCCACATTAATAAAGCTTAGGGAGCAGCCTCTCCCTCCTCCTCTGCCACATTTTTGCTCCTTCTCCTTCGTTTTATTATTATTATTATATTGTTTTTTTTTTCTTTCGCGTTACTCATACGCCCCGTACAACCGACAGTAGCCACAGCCTCGAGCCTCGAACTGATAAAACCCAAAACGGAGTGAATGAATGAATGAGGCCCCGAAGGAAGGCGGTGCGGGGCACGACAGCAATGCTTGGCCATTATAAATGAGCAACTGACACACTGATTGATTGACGAATTGACTCATTTTCGCTGCTAACAGAAGAGCAGAGAACCCAAACAAAAAAACAGAAGAGACTAAAGAACAGGAAAGAAGGAGCTTGAAGAACAGCCAAGAATTATAACGAACATCCTACCTACCTACCAGCAACAACACCAACACCAAAAACAACACCAACAACAACATCGACATCATCGCAAGTGGCAAGTTGCAAGTTTCAAGTCCAGACCTTGCCGCATATGTCAAAATTGACGGATGTTATCAATCATTTCATGCCGCTGCAGACAATTTTTAATGAAGGTTATAGACGTTTATAGACGGAACGAAATGGCGGGATGCGGATGTATTTGGGGATGGGAATGAGGATGGGCATGGGCATGTGGCATGGGGCATGGGGCATGGATATGCCGCCAGAACGAAGACCTGAGGAGCAACAAAGCACTGGAGCAGCGGACCCCGGAGCGAGGCTCAATGAACTATACGAAAGCGTTGAAAACTTGGGTTAAATGTGGTTCGTGTTGCTGTCGTGCATGCTGCTGTTCGTTGGTGTAATTTCTGTAGTCTTTCTTGTGCTTTGTTGCAATTACGGTTGTTTTCCTGGTGTCGCATTTAATGGTATCTGTAACTGTGTTGGTGTTATGATTAATTGTTTTTATGGCGGTATTTGTGTTTGGCAAATATTTACGCTTCTATTGCTGTTGGTGTACTTTTTTGCTAGTTATTGTATAATTGGTGTAAGTACTGGTGTAAATGCGGGTTTGAGAGATTATTGTAATTATTATTTTTGAATATTTGTTATCGTTATTTTGTATATATTTTTTTTGTAATTTTTTTTTATATGATCGTTGGTGTAATTATTAATCTAAATTTATCTGCATTCATCTAAATTTACAATTTACAATTTTTAAGTGATTCTTATAACTTATAATTCATGATGAATTTTAATTTGATTTCAATTTTTGTAAGGCATTTCATTCATTGTTTTTAGTATTTAAGTTTCCCAAAACCTATCAGCTTCCTCTTTTTGCCTTGGCAGTTTTTCAGGGCTTTTATTCAGTGGCTTCTTCAGTGTTTTTTAATTTTTTACTTTATACATTTCTTTTTGGCCCTCTGTCAGTTGTGTCCGGCACCTTGGCGGGCTCTCTGGACTTTATTATTCGTGCCTTCTGGCGCGTTTTTAAAAAGCGACAAATTGTTGTTTGCAGACGCCGACAACGTTGTTGTTGCTGTTGGTGTTTGTGGTGTTGTTGTTGGTGTTGTTTTTTGCTGCTGCTTAAGTGTCGCAATTTAAATATTGTTGAGTGCACTTTTGGCTACCGTTGGCCATTTATTTTGCGCTGAAATTTATGTAACGATGTGAAAAATTACCCGCTACTGGAACGAAGCGAAATATCTCGGCTCTAGGCGCTCCTCATTGCCATTTTTTCGTGCTCTTTTTGAACTTTTTTTTCTATGCAGAGAAAAAATATTGAAATGTATTTTGAATATATAGAGAATGTTCAGAAGAATGTACATAAAAGAGAATATAAAGTTTCTTAAAAAAAATATACTAAATGAAAGAAGTGGGAAAAATAGTCTGATTTTGGCAACTGAATGCAGAAAGGTTCTCTGATTAAAGGTTAAATGTATTAAGTAATTAATTTAGATTTTAAATGTTAATTTTAAATAAAAATTCTTTTTTTTCTGTGTGAATGGATCTGTGTGGCAGGCATTGACCGCATCGCAGAACTGAGAGAAAAGTGCAAAGTGGCAGCCGAGACACGTACAAAGCATTTTGCACAACATTTTCCGCGCTCACACACACACAGCGTACATATATATATATATAAGGCTATATAATTGTGTTCCAGCTTCTCCGCAATCCACGGACTAACTGCATTTATAATGCAAGCAACATCAGCAGCAGCAACAGCAACAGCAGCAGCTTCTTCATGGCTCGCTGGGTTGTTCCCGGCAACACCCAAAAGACCGGCCCCAAAAAAAAATTAAACAAAATAAAAAATATATATAAAAAAAAAAATAAGGAAAAAATATAAGGATGAGTCTGGAAAAAAATAACAAATGAACTGAACTCTGTTCCCCAGCTGCCGTTGCTGCTGCTGCTGCTGCGGCTTGACCAACATCAGGCCACAGAAAGTACAGTGGGGCTTCTGAAGTAAACTAAATAAATACACTGTCTTTATAGGAATTTATTTAATTAAAAAAATTAAAATACATTTTTAAGAATTACAAGCTTTTGTTTGATATTTTAGAGATTTTTATAATTAAGATTTCTGATAGAAGGTAAAAAAATATAATATGAACTCTACTAAAGTAATTGAAATACTCGTAATTTAGACCTTATTATATCCTTGATATATAATACAAATTCTTCCAAATTTTCCCAAATTTAAAAGCAACAACAATATATATAATTCCCAAATTTTCCACTGTGCACAATGGCCACAGAAGCAACCACAACAACGGGCAGAAATAGCCACCAAACTTTTGACCATTGTCGTCTGCGCCACAAACTGTGAAAAATTCGTTCGACATTGCCAGCGCAGGGTAGAAATAAAGCAGCAGAAAAAAAGAATGCTACAAAAAAATGGGAAATAATAAAAATCAGCTTCAACTTTTTTGCCAAAGCACTTGCTGCGCCATGTTGGTTACGCCCCCTGGCCCCTCCTGCACCGCCCACCGCCCCTCGGCCGAGCTGAAAACGTGACTAAAATGTTAAAGCCACAAGAAAGAAAAGAAAATCCAAACCAGCAGCAGCAGCAGCAGCAACCGTCGCTCAATCGCAATCATTTCTTTCTTCTTTTTTTTTCCAGCTGCTGTTTCTTCGCCAAGCCATGTTTTTCCTCCTCTTCTTCTTGTTTTTTTTTTGTTGTATTATTTTCCTTGGTAGTACTTTTTATGCTGGGCAAATCTTATGCAAAAATCCAAATGGAAATGCAGCAGCCAAAGTAGGAAAAAGCCAAACAAATGGCTGAAATGAAAATGGGGAAAACCGGAGGGAAAAGGCGAGATAAAGGGAAGTTGCAAGGAAGCATTTGCGTAATACGAAATAAACTTGCAGGAAAAAGAGTTGGGAAAAATAAGGAAAAAGAGAACTAATATTCCAGAAAATTAAATCTTAAAGAAAATTAGTTGTTTTGCTCAGAAATCTCTGCTTAAACTCACTTGAATGTTCCATTTAATGTTTATATTATTTATAAATATTCCGACTTTATTTGGGTTAAATTCCAACAATAATTGAGTCAATAATCTTCGCACTACATTTATTCAAGTTTCCTACCCATTTAAACTCATTAATATTCAGTATATCTTTTTTGTTGTCTTATTCATTTTAATTTTTTTTTTTTGCCCCCTTTTTTCTTTGCCGAGCTGCCTCTTTTTGTATTTTGTATTTTTATTTTGCTAATATCGCAACTAATTATGTAATTAAAATGTTAACAAGTTTAACGTGAACAATTTGTGTGAGCGAAGCGATGACAACAAACAGCAACAACAACAATGATGGTATTAATAATATTAACAACAAAAGCAGAGAAACCGCAGAAATAGGTGTTAAGTTTTATATTAATATTTCAGGCATATCGACAAAAACAAAGCCAAACGGTTGAACTTTAGCCTCGAAGCGAACGCAACATTAAATATTCTTTATGGATTTTGATATTTCCGAAAAATGCACATATATTAAAAGCAGAAAAACAGACTCCAAAGCGACTCCGAGGGCCACTAAGCCACTACTAGTGGGGAAACGAATGGAAAATGCAATCAAAATTGTCAAATCAGGCGCAACGAATTGCATTAAAAATAGGAGCCAAATTGGGGGCTTAGGGGGAAGGTATGTAAGAAGCTGGCAAGGGGAAGTCGATAGAGAACTCGGGAAAGAAATGCAAAAATAGCTCCCAAAAATAGGAGACTAAAAATGGGAGAAAAGTAAGGGAGTTTTTCAAGAATATTCAGTTAATCGATCCAAAAACGAGAATTTTTCGATATTTTTGTGGTATTTTTTACTACCTTTTTGATAACTTTTTTGTTAAATATTCATTAACAATTGTTCTATTATATTTTAAATATTTTTCAACAATTTTTAGATTATTTTGCGATAATATCTCTTAAAAATGATTTGAATATTTTTCAATACTTTTTCGATTAGTTTTTGATAATATTTTTTTAACCAAAAGCTTCTCGACCAACAACCTGAAGTTATCGAAAAATGTTGAAAAATTATAAGAGAACAAGAGCAAAAAAAAAAGAGGAGTAGCTGGCTGATAGTAGATATCGGCCAGGATTCGATGAAAAACAGGGGGGGACTCCATCAGTTTCTGTGTCTTTTTCGTTTTTCTTGTTTTTTTCATCGCTTTTTTTTTTGTTTTTTTGGGCGGAGACGGGGCCTGAATATAATGGCAAAGTAAACAATTTCATGATGCGAGACGATGGCTTCTGGGCTGCCGCCTATCTACATCGAAGGGCCTCACCTCAAGCCGCAGACCCCTTTTTAACCCATCGAACCACGTCTGTGTATCTAGCAGATACTTTATATGCATGAGTTACAGAAAAGGAGGCGTATTTCTCTCGCATGCCCTCTTTTTCCTCGTTGTCCTTATCTCCCTTTCTCCCTCATGTTGTTCCAGTGTTGTGTTGAAAAAATATAAATACGAAACAGAAAACAAAAAAAATAGAAGGAATATGAGGCAAAAATTTACATTACACAAATGGCCGGGCCAAGAAGTTTGGCCAAACTGAACTAAAGGGAAGATCAATCATTTGCATGTTTATCAAAGTCGGAAATAATTTAAAATTATTTAGAAAATTTAGTTTACTTGTAAAGTAAAATCTTACAAGTATCTTTTTTACTTTTAGTCTGAAATTAATAATTTAAATTTGTAAATTATTGGTGTTTATTTACTTTCTTTGCAATTTGAATAAGATTTGTATTAAAATTATTGTTTATTTTATTTATTAAATAATAAATTTATTTTATTATTATAATTTATTTTAATAATATACAATTTATAATATTTATAATTATCTTTAAAACGAAATATATTTATTTGATCTTTAATAGTTTTTTGCCTGAAAGTGTTTACTTATTCAGTCCTAACCTTTTTCATTCTAGTCTCCTTGCCAATCTCATCAACCATTTTCATCGCCATCTCCATCTTCATCTCCATCTCCATCTCCATCTCCATCTCCATCTTCATGTTCATCTCCATTTTCATAGTCGTCATCATCAACATTGTCGTCAGTTGCAGAGATTTTTATAGGCCCCCCAAAGGGAGAGTTTTATATCCCAGCCTCTTTCATTCGCTCTCGTCGGGAGCTATATCTTTTTTCCTCCTCGTTTCCTTTTTCCTTTTTTTTTTGTGTCTTGTTTTCCTCTCCTTTTGTCGCCCCATAAAAATCACACTTCTCCTGACTGAGTGAGATGGAGCCTGAGCCTGAGCCTGGACCTGAGCGTAAGTTGAGATGAGAAAGCGAGAGAGATGCCTGCAATTTTTTGGGGTGGCTCTCGTAAGTTTGGATTCTTCTTCCTTCCATATTCACCACCCCTTAGGGAGCTGCTTCTACAGTCGCTCCTGCTCCTGCTCCTTCTCCTGCTCCTGCTCCTCCTCCTTCTCCTGCTCCTGTTGCTGTTGTTGTTTGTCAGCAGACAGATAGCCAATGATAAGCCTTAGCGTATGAGTGATGTGCCACGGACACAAAAACACGAGCCAACGAGGACAACAACCTCCCCCACAGACATGACATACCCCCCAACCCAACCAGGCCAGGATATTTTTCCCTTAGCATTTTTTTATACCCTTGCAGGGTATTATAATTTCAGTCAGAAGTTTGCAACGCAGTGAAGGAGTCATCTCCGACCCTATAAAGTATATATATTCTTGATCAGCATCAACAGCCGAGTCGATCTAGCCATGTCCGTCTGTCCGTCCGTCTGTCCGTCTGTCCGTCTGTCCGTCTGTCCGTCTGTCCGATTATACGCGAACTAGTCCCTCAGTTTTAAAGCTATCTTAATGAAACTTTGTAGATAGTCTTCTATATACTCTCACTCGTACATAAGTCGGAACGAGCCGGATCGGTCAACTATATCATATAGCTGCCATACAACCGATCCTTAAATTTGTTGAAAAAAAATTGTAACTTGAATGTTTTTTAACATATCTTGATCAACTCTCGGTTATGAGCTTTTTATATTGTTTCTGATTTTTGAATTAAATTTTTTTAAAATCGGACTACTATATCATATAGCTGCCATATGAACGGCCGTGAAATTTTCAGAAAAAAAATTATAGCTTTGTCAGTTTTCAACATAACTTTTTCTACTTTGGGATACAAGCATTATATATTATTTTAGAATTTTGTTGTAAATTTCATAAGAATCGGACGACTATATCATATAGCTGCCATACAAACGATCGGTAAATGTGGAGAAAAATTACATTTTTCTTTACATGTAAAAATGTGAAAAAAAAAATTTTAACCTGCAAAAATTGTATGTATATGAAATTAGTTCATATTATATTGGAATAGGTTATAATTTATACAATAGGAATCTGCAAGGGTATACCAACTTCGGCGTGCCGAAGTTAGCTTCCTTTCTTGTTTTTCCATATTTTTGCAGAGGTTTTCCTATTTGATATGCTGCCTGCTGCTGCTGCTGCTCCTGCTGCACTGGCGCAACAACAACCCCCAGGAGTCAGTCGTTGCCTAAGTCAGGCTCTACGAATGCTGATGGCATTTCCACAAAACGAAAGAAAACGAAGGAAAAAATATACAAGTACATGCATGTATATATTGAAAATAGTGTGGAGGGGAATAGGACCCATAGGAAAATGATATATACAAATATATGTGTAGGGAACAAACCTTAGTATATTTGAATATTTTATACATAAGGAAGATATCTTTCAGCATAAATAGAGATAGATATTCGGATTCAGCTAAACATTAAAAAATAGTAAAAATGTTTAAGAAATATTTTCACAATCAGAATCTAAATTTTTATGATATATTCTACCTCTCAAAACTCTTCACTCTTCTTCGTTCTTTGTCCCAACTCAAAACGAATCCTTGTTTAAAGAGCAGGCTCCTGTGACCATCTACCGCCCACTGGGTAGCCACAGCAGCCACGGCAGCTCAAACAGGACCTCGCCGCAAGGACGTGAAGTGCATCACATTGCGGTCTGTTGTTTGGGGGATTTTCGTTCGGTTTCAGTCCGGGTCTCTCTCTCTCTCTCTGTTTATTTTGTTAATATTGCGACACTCTCCCGCCTCAGCTCACCTGCTAAGTTCAGCGGTTACCTGGGCTGGGCTCATTTGATGTGGTATTTTCATCCCTCAAACCAAAAGCCCCAAAGTGCCCCCCCGAAACCCCTGAAACCCCCATAAAGCCTGCCTTTGTTTTTTGTGTTGTGTGTTGTGCAAAAGTCTGGCCATTGATTGATTTTAAATGCTTTTGGTGTTGCCGATTCATTGAAAATTTATGTATTTGTAAATTTGCATTTTTCAATATTTAATGCGAGCACCGAGTGGGTTGGCAGGGGGTGGGGCTCATAAATGTGTAAATGTCTTTTTGTGGCTATAACTATATAGTTTCTGCATTCGATATGATGAACTTAAAGGCTTATATAATAGTAATTCTGAAAAAAATTATATTTAAAATCATTCTCATGTAGTTTTTATTATTTTAGTACATATTTTTAGCATTTTAAAAGACTAAAAAATAAGTAAAATAAGTACTAAGTACAAAGAATTTAGATAAATATAAATAAATCGAGCTGTAAATTTATAGAGATAGTTTTTCTTAAAAGACAAGTGCTTCTACCACTTAAACTCTTAAAATAACGTAGTTTCCATTCGGATTTCAACATTTGCGTATTGCAGAATTAAGACTTGAGACTTTTAAGTTCGCAAAAATGCTTCTTCTTCCTTTTTGTAACCTTTCTATGGATTTTTAAAGGAAACAAACTTACAACAAAATAAAAATACGACCTGCTTCTTATTTATTTCCACAATCTTTGAATTTTATACCAAAACCTACAATTTTACAATTAAGTTACTTAAAGAAAAGTTTACAAAACCGACAGTGCACTGTTTCGCTCCCTTTTCCTCCTATTTTCCTCCACATTCTCCCCCGATTTTCCTCGGCTTTTCCCCCTCCCCCATTCATTTTGGTCTTGCATTTGCTGACTGACTTTAGTCAGCGCTTAATGCGATTAAGGGTTTAAAGTTTTGTGCCAAATAAAGCGTATGCACTTCCCACCCACCGCCGCCCCCAAAAATGTTCCCACACAGACACTCAGACACACGTACAGGCAGAACCGCCGCCATATACACGGGGGCCCTGTGATTGCTGGAAAATTTCTGCTTTGATTGGCAAAATTTAGCTCGAAGCCTGGCCAAAGTTGGCAACTTTTTAGCCAGCCCCATTTTGTGGGCCAAGACAAGCATAATATTATGCATATTATAATGATCAGCAGCAAGCAGCAAGCAGGATAGCAGCAAGGACATACTCTCCTGTAGCTGAGCACAAATTGTCCTTTAATTGGTTTTGCACATTAATTTTGCAGAATTTATTGCGCTTTGTGGCACTCCAAGCCGAGTAGTGCTTGGCCAGCCCCGAAATGCAATTAATAATAAACAATCCTGGCACCAGGATTCCTTCAGAAAGAGAGAGGGAGAGGGAGCGAGAGAGCAGCCAGTAGCAATAATAATAATAATAATAATTTGTACAATCCCATAATCAGAAAGCTGAGTGTCCTCGTCGTGTATCAATACCTTTCCAAGACAAAATCAGTTCTGACGGACGTGTGTCCTGGCAAAGTTGTATGCCTGGCGGGAAGGCTTCAAGTCTGTGCTTGATTGACGTCCTTTAAATTCAAGGATATATGGGTTAAATAGTTTACGACTTTAATGAACACTTTCTGCATGAAAAGAATGAATAAATGAATAATGTATCGAAAATATCGGTTATCGCTTTCTATAATTATTAAATATCACTTTTATCGATTTAACTATCGATAAAAGAATATAGATCTGAAGGGTTGGCCAGGACTCTGCGGTTACCAGGAGGAGCGGAAGGAGGAGGAGTTTATCTAGAGCTGCCAGAGCGATAAGCTCGAAATTTATGCTCTCTCCTCTTCCCCTTTTGAAACATAAACATAAAATTCTTTTATCGTTTTATCGCAATCTTTCCTCAGTTTAACCTTGAATGCGAGTGCACGTAGAGATGCTGCCCGGCCGCCCCCTTTTCCTTTTCCTGTGTTATATTTTTTTTTTCTTTTTTTTTTGCGCGCGCCGCCACAATATCATCATCCCCCCGCGTGCGGAAAGTCAACTTTTGACAAGGCTTATCAGTGGACCAGCATCAGGAGCAGCTGAGGACACGCACCCGAAAGGACGAACGAAGTATGAAGCACGGGGGGTGAAAAAGCAAGCAGCCCGCGGGGCGAGGGGGGGTGGTGGTGTACGTCTGTTCCAGCGATAAGGAAAAGCGAGCCAAGGGGAAAGTCCCAGCCGACGGGGGGAAGGGAAAATGTACCGTTTTCCCGCTGGTTCAGCCCGGTTTTCCGATTTTAAAGGCAACTTGGCTTTATTTTTTCCTTGTTTATATATGTTAAACGATTAAATTTCAGCAGGGAAAAACAATTTAAGCATTGGGAGGAGTCTGTGTTTTTATTTTCTGGGACATCCTGAAGGATTTTGGGCAGAAATACTTGATAGCTGACTTAATTATACGAAATTAACGCAATGAAATTGAGGTTTTTAAAGGTGTTAAATTTGTGAAATGTCGTAGGAATTGTTTTGTATTAGTTAATTGATTTATTGTATTTACTGTTTATTTAATGATTTATCTAATATATATTATTATTGTAAAATCTATCACAAGTTTTAATTTAAAATTGTGTAGGCTTTGAATAAATAACAATGACATATCTCTTAATATTATTGACTTGTAGCATTCAAAAACTCAAATAATAATAAATTCTAATATAGAAATGTAAAGAAAACTTAAGAAAAATGTTTAAAAATTAGTTGAATGGATACTGTGAGGGCTTCTGCCAATATTTAACCGCTACGATTCGTTTCGATTCGATTCGTAACTGTTCCGATTGGTTCCGGTTTTGGGGCTGAGCGGTTGGCTCGCTTTGGGGGCCCCCGGGACCTCGGGCCCCATTGATAAGACGCGGCGGCGACCGCTCCTGCTGCGTTTTAGATGTTTGCCGCAAATGATTTGCCAAACACCGAGCAGTAGAAATCAGCAAAAAACTAAACAAAAAAAATAAAATACAAAAAAACACAAGGGAGAGACCCACTAAGAGGGAGCTTCGGATTTTGATTAATTAATTTGCATATGAGCAATAAAAAGTAAGAGCTGCGTTAATTTCTTGGCGCCCGCAAAGTCGGCAGGGTTTTTCTTCTCTCTCTCTCTCTTTTTTTATAATGCAGCCGTATAATCAAATTAATAAACGAACAATAAAAGTGCATAACAAATTGATGCGAGGCGATGAAGACGATGATGGTGATGATGATAATAATGATGATGATGATGGTTATATACCGATGAGAAGTTGGAGACACACCGCGCCGAAACTACATAGAAAAAGAAGCAGCAGCATTACACGCATCATTATTGCTGCTCCTCTTTATATTTTCCCTACGATTATTGATGATTTGCGGACAGAGCGACCCTTTGGAGTTCAGGAAAAGCGAGGGAAATGCGGGGGAAACGCTTCACTTGACACAGCTCACACAGCACACACACACACGTTTCACCCACACACAGAGGGTAAAGGTAACTCAAACAACCCACAAAATGAACTATAGAATTTTTAATATATATATATAATAATATACAAAATGATTAAAATATTTGTGAAAAATATAAAAGTTTTTCTGTATACTTTTTAAATTTCTAAATAAATTAAGAAAGCCTGAAAATGCAGTTATTTATTAAAATGAATAAACTAATTGGTAAAAACCAAACTGTTTTATTTAATACATTTCGTATATGAATTCGTATGCTAAAAAAGAACTAACAAACCCTAAGAATTATAAAAAAAAAAAATAAACACACACCAGAGAAAACATCGTTCAATTTATATCAAACTCTTGAATTTCTGAGCAAACTTCCTCGTATTCCATTTGTCTTGCCAGGCTCCAAATATGAGATTTGATGCCCATCCCTGCTTTAGTATGAAAAAACATATATAATCCATATATAATTTAAATAAATTATAAAAAAGAAATCTATCACTATTATCCTTATATTTTACCCTAAATTCTCCTTAATATTACCTAAAAATACTACAAGCTGAAATCGTTTTTGAAATTTTTGTGAGCTGTGCAGCTGCTGTAACCTATGCCTCTTAATTTTTTGTTGTTTCTGTTTTTTTTTTCTCTCTTTGCCTCTTCTTGCTGCTGGAGCACTTGGAACGAATCGACATTTGCTGCGGTCATCTGCTCCGCGATCGTTTTTCTTTGGTTCCAGCCGAACGAACGAACTGCTCAACCTGAGACAGTGTCTCTCGCCCCCTCCTCTCTGGCTCCGTGGCCGCCGCGCCGTGCGAGTTCAGTCTGTGACTTTGAGTTGTGGGTTAAAGGTCAGCATCAGCACTGCTGCTCCACCTCCTTCGGCGGCGGCGGCGGCACCACCTCCGTTCCCCCCTGCCTTTCTCTGCCCTCGAACTGCGTGAGAGCATCAAGTGGCTCAATTGCTAACTCAAAAGCAAAAGCGGCTTAAAACTTTGGCTGCACTGAAATATTTGAGCTGATTTAACATTTTATTTAAATTTATTAAATATTATATTGTTTACTTCATGTTATTTAAAAAAATCATGAATTTGACATGATTTAGAATTAGATTTGGATGCGAATATCAGTTACTGTTAAGTTTTAAGTAAGATTTAAGTAAGTTTACGACAACTTATTAAGAGAGTATAAATATTATTCTCTTAAAAATATATATTTCCTATATTTTAGATGTAATAAAATGTCATTTACTTGTCAAGAACTAAAATATGAAGCAATTTCTTATAAATATTATAGAGCTATAAAATGGAATACAAGACTGTGAAGCCTTTTTAATTTTTATTTAATAAATAGACGGGTAGGTTGTTTTGTAATTCTCACAGTATATTTTAATTTAAACTCAAGACAAACTATTAAATATAATTTTCTATACTTAATTTATTTTTTATTTCCATTTCTATTTTTATTTTATTCAAAAATATACCCTTCTTTTTAAACCCTAGGTAAAAGTCTCCACAGATTTTTTCGTACAAAAAATTCCAGTAGTTTTTCCCCCTTAAAATTATGATGCATAAAAAATATGAATTTATTTTCCGTGTAACCGAGAGCACCTCCTGCTTATTTTTATTTTTCCACGGCTGCTGCTTCATCATCTTCTCGTCCATTTGCGCTGGGCTTTTTGCAATCTCTCGGTTATAAATCAATCCCCGAGGCTTTAGCTACCGTTTTCTTCTTGTTGCTCGGCGTGCGTTTTCCTTTTTCTTTCTCATTTTTTTGTTTCGAGGAAGAATTTTTTGGTGTAATAGTAAATTATAATTAGAAAGAGAAAGAGAGGGGGAGAGGGTTTTAGGGTTAGGAGGCAGCTTAACCTGTTGAGTGCCGAGCTGTAAATCAAAGGCCCAAGAAGGCGATAAGCCACCGAAACAACAGCCCCCAAGAAAATGCTAGAAAAAAGAAAAGAGAAGAACAGAACGGGTTAAGGGACAGGCACAGGTACAGGTACAGGGACAGCTAAAGGGTTAAGGAGGTGGGCTGCAGAAGTTTGCCAAATGAAATTTATGGCATATAAATTATCTCACACGTTGCCTGGACTATTGACAGCTTTAAAATAATCGTAAAATGGCCCAAGAAATCCATAAAGAAAAAGAAAACAAAAAGTGCAAATAAAAAATAATACAAAAAAATACAGAAAAGCAGCAGAAACAAAAAGCTAAAAAGCAGAACCAGTATCAGTCTACCAGAAAACCATGGCCCAGACACACAGAGCCCATGAATGTGAATTACTATTTCAGTTTTCGACCTAAAAGCACTGCAGCACTTCGGCGGGTTAAAGGGGGCCTTCTTTGCTCCACGACAGGAGGACAGGCGACGACGTTGCCTTACCCTCGGCCAAGTTTCAGTTTTCAGTTTTCAGTTTCTGGTTCGGGCCAAGCCCCGGATTGCAGAAATTGAAAAGTTCCCAACAGTTGGGGGGCCCCTCATAACTTTCATAGCACGGGACAGAGACAGGGACTGCGACTGGGACAGGGACAACGACAGAGACAGGGACAGAGACAGCGACAGGCACACAGGAGTGAGACGGGAAGTCAGCTAAAACTATTTGTCAGATCTGGGAACTCGACTTAGCCAAAGGATATCATGAATCCCAAGACTCTATACTCATCAAATGTATTTAATTTATATTTAACATCAAGACTGACAAAAATATTTGCAAAGAGATGCCTAGAAATTCTCAAGTCGGTATTCTGGGACACAAATGTGAGGAGTTTGAGCGTAGGAAAATATCCAGAGACGAGCCTGGAAGTTGGAAACCGATTAAAACGATTCTGAAAAAACTTTTTTATAACAATCTCTAATTTTAGTCGAGTTTTCTATAAATATCTATAAATTATATATTTAACACCAAGCTAGACTAAATCTTTAGCTTAGGTAAAGCCCCTTAAAAGAAATTTAAAAATATTTAACAAACACTGAGGATGTTAATTTAATATTATTAAACGTAATAATAATATTCTCAAAAACTGAGAACAACTGAGAATATTAAACATTCTCCTAAAACACATAGATTTATTTAGCTCAACAAATTATAAATTCTAACCTTATTTTCTAATGCTGTCTCAATTTATTTCTAGTTAAAACACAACTTAACTTGGTAAAGATCTAAAAATACATATATTGATCTCGTTTTATATATTTCTCTTAACGACTCTGGCTGGCTTCCGCTATCTGGGGACCTGGATCGAGCGACTTTATAGTAGCTTTTAATTTGAAAGTGCCGGCGATTGGAAACGGGTTTTTATCGATGGGGTTTTGGTAGCTGTATTTTATATTATATATTTTAACAGTGTGTTTTTTCTAGGGTTTATTTTATTCCTTCTTTATTTATTCATTGCTCCCGACCACCGGCGAAGGCAGGCAAAATTTTGTAGGATATTGGCAGGGGAAGAGAGAGAGCGAGAGACTCAACGCCTCATTATGCATGGCAATTTATGGGCCACACCACGCCCTGGAACTAGACCTTAACCCCTTCGCAGCCAGTTTGCTAAATGCGGCAGCAGCTGCCGTGTCTACGCTTCTTGCTCCATAAATCAAGCCAAGGATCCATAGACCCCGTTGATGGACAAGTTGAAGTTGCAGTTTAAAGTCTGAGTCTCTGACTCTGGACTCTCTAGCGTCGTAAAAAAACAAGACTCGAAAAGAAAAATGCCTTTGCAAAAAAATATGGCTAGAAAAAATCACATTTCTCGGAGGCGCGGACAAAAGCTTCTACGGAAATATTGTTGCACCGAGGTCTGTGGCGATCCATCCTAATCTTCGGGATCGTAATGATCTTCCTTTGTGGCCAGTCATAAATGTTGATGAACGGCAGCGCGAACTTTTGTTGAAGGCGTTGCCAGTATGAGCTTTTGTTGCTGCTGCTGCGGCTGTTGCAGTTGCTGCTGCTGCTGTTGCTGCTGCTGCTGCCGTGCTTCGCTGGCAGCAAAATAAAAATTGAAAAGATGCAGCCAGCAAGATATATACGAAGAAAAATGAGCAGAGGCTGTCCAGGGAAATGTTCAGTGAGAGCAAAGGCATGGAATTACCCTAGGAAAATGATGAACATTTTACTGGCACAGGAAAAGCCTCAAAGGGAAAATAATTAATAGGGAAGAAATTCGGGAAATTTGAACAGGAAAAATATAAATTTATATTTTTCAAAACAAGGATTACTTTAAAAGTATTGAGTCAGTATTTATATAAAGAAAAGAAAGACTTGTTTAAAGACTTGCAGGACTTTAAACAGCGGTTTCAGAAGAGAGTCAACTCTTCCTTTAGCTGTATCTTTTTTTTATCAAACTTCTAGATATTTTCTAGAAAAAATTAATACATATCAAGGTATATTTCTATTAAAAAATATCTTGAAATAAAATTGGATTCGTACAAAAGTACTATCTTCCTATTACTCCAAAATTTTTCAACCATTTCTACCAATTTTTTGAAAACAATTTCAATGTTCTTTTCCCAAAGAATTTCTTTAATTTGCACTTCTACCAACTCTCTATTCTAACCAAGGCTTATAACCAAGGTTTAGACCCCTTCATTAGCTAATAGGTACAACTAAAATCGGAAAGAAAACTCGCTGGGGAACGGTAGAAGCAGGAAGAAGAAAGCTTGGCAGCTTTATGACTCGACTTGTCATCCGTCTGCAGTTGTAAAGAGCTCTACCGTACGGGAGTCTATGGCTTCCTGAACATCAATTTTCCAGTAAAATGTCGACAGCTTTTGACTTGAATCGCCTCCGGAGCCTCCGAAAAAAAAAAAAATAAAGAAAATAGTTCTTTAAAACAAATTTATGAGGGAGGAAGGTGTTTCTCCCCGCTGCATGTCCAATGTCAACAAGTTTTACTCGCGGATTTTCAGTTGCACCTACAGTTTGTGCTTTACCAACTTCGATTTTTCTTAGTTCGCAGGGAAATGAAGTAGCTAAGAAGTTGTAAATCATAATTCAAATATAAAGAATTATTTTTAAGGGATTTTAAGAAAGATTTGAGGCCTTCTTTCTATTAAAAATGAGTCTTGGATAAGTTAAAAATAAATTTAATGTATTATGTATAAACAATATTGGAAAAATATTTTGAAACTGAAGTTAAATGATAATAATTAGGTACTTTCTATAAAAAAATAAAAAATAATACAATGTAAATGTATTTTTTACCACGTTTTGAATATTTTATTTACATTTATCGGGATTACAAGGTAGACTATTTGAAAATCTGACAGTTTTTCGCCGTAGCACAACTATTTGCAACTATTTTTTTTTTATAAAACTTTTTCTCTGACATTAAACAGTCAGCAAAAGTGAAAATTTGACAGGAGAGCAAATGAAATAAAACAAAAAGCCAAAAAACAACAACCAGTAGCCATAGAAAACGAAGAACAAGAAGAAGGACAGCAGCGGCAGGAAGGAGCAGAGGAACAAGCTGAAAAACTTTGACAACTGCGCAAAACTTTTACGTAAAATTACAAAAAATACAACAAAAAAACCGAACAAAAAATCAAAACAAAAACAAAAGAACAAGAACTTCAAAAGCACACACAAAATGGTCATGAGGAAGAGAGACGACATGGGCCAAGGAAAAGAGAAGGCGACAGAGAAATAGGAAGACGAAAAGGAGAGGAACTGGGAAGGTACATTAGAGCCCTTCTCCCTCCCTCTCTAGTCCTGCGATCCCTTAAAAAAAAGGGGGAAACAAGTTCAAAAGTGCAAAAACTTTTTTCCTCTCCTCAGCCGTCGCCATTAAAATCCCTCCTTTCCATCTTAACCCATTGATGGCCGAGCCCAGGCTGTGTCAATAACCCTCAGCGGAAGGATCATCCTAGCAGGATCACATTTTACAGATCCTTTAAGATTTAAGCACCCGTGAAATGGGTTTGGGTTTTATACGCTGAAAGCAACAAATCCCGTCGGTATAGTTTTCAAATAATATTGATTCACAGAAATAGTATTTCCAATTCTTTAACTTTAAAACTATTTGAAAAGCTTTTTTTTTTAAGTATTATTAGTTCAATCTTAATGGACATTATATAAAGGATCTGCTTATACCTTCAAATCTGCCTATATCTTCAAAACAAAAAACAAACAACTATAAAAAATCGGATAAGATATTCTTTTATCAGAAGAATCCTCAAGATACACTTTATAAAACATCTAGTACTAAATAGTACTCGTTACTCCATATAAATGGTAATATTTATCCCAAAGGCTGCTACGATCTTTAGCAGAAATATCTTCATAGTTTTCTAGACCTAAATTCTGCCCTACAGAAATAATTAACATAAAGGATTTCTTAGACAGAAATATATCTTTTAGAAGGATAAGGTATCATAGAAGCCTATAGTATTATCTAGTAGTACCCACGTTGTCCCCCCAAATCCCAAGTGTATGGATCCCTCTATTAACCCATGATATGGCGATCACTTACCGATATTGTGCTGGCTGGTGTGCAGTACCGCCCCAAACGCCATCAGATGGTCCTTGGGCGGGGGGGCGCGGCTACCGAGGGCGGCGAACCCGTCGCCCAGAAATGACGCCAGTGCGACGGCCCTCAGGGGCGCTTTCGAGGCCTCGGTGAGAATTTTGTTGTCGAATATTTTGATGCCGGGGGATATTATAAATGGAGTTCTTTTTTGCTTTTTTGTCAGGGGGGGTTCAGTTTTGGGCGCCTTTGCGACCTTTAATTCGGCTTCTTCCTTTTTTTTGTGAAGGGCCGTCAGTGGGTTAAGTCTCCAAAAATAACGGTGCGTATGTTATGGGGCTGTGTGCGTGTGTCTGAGCCTGAGTAACGTGTAAGTGTGTGCGTGGTAGGGGTACGAGAGTGTGTCGGCGTGTGGGAGTGTGTGAGAGCGAGAGGAGGTGACAGCGAAGGAAGAGAGAAAACGCGGGGATCCGCACTTGCACACTTAACGGTAAGCGCGCATCAACAGAGAGCGAGTGGAGCGGCTGCGGAGCGGAGGGGGCGAGGCGAGCGAGATAGCACGTGTGTGCCGGCGGCAATTTCAGTAAAAACAAAAACAAAGCGCGAAACGCCGTTATTTTGCGATTTGTAGCATTTAGTTGTTGTGTATATTTTGCTTCTCTTCTTGTAATTTACTCCTTATTTTCTATCACTTCACTTTTCAAATTTGCTTGGTTTTGTTGCTGGCTTTAAATGCTTCTTATTCGTATTCTTGTGTTGCTGTTGCTGCTGTTGCTTCAAATCACTTGCAAAAAAATTGAATTTCGTATTTTCTCGGTCGCTGGCGATCTACGGTTATTCTCTGCGCGGCGGAAACAGCTGACTCTAACGGCAAACGGTAAATCGACATTGGCGTTAGCGTGGCGTAGCGTTTGTCTTCCCCGTTTTGCGTGCGTTTTGCAGCGCTTCACGAACGTCAAACAAAAACTGAAAACTGAAAACGGAAAACGCCAAACGGCGACGGCAAAGCGGACGGCCCGATTAAAAGCCGAACGCACACACGAACGCCGAGCCGAAGCGGCGACGAATGGCGCGGCGAATGGGCGAGCGAGATAGCTGGCCGCGCCGGTATCTTTCGTACCCGTTGCCGCTAATCGGCGCTGGTGTTCGCCTTTGAGGCACTAGTTGTCAGAGCGAGACGTAGCGAGTGTGTCGTTCGTTGGCTGCTGCTGCTGCGGCGTCGACTGCGCTGCTGGCGGCGCTGCAATGGAGTCGCTAGCTGCTCTCTCACAGTCTTGTAGTTGTTGTTGTTGCAGCAGCATACGATTCTCGATATGCCTTTGTTGTTGCTCTTCGTTTGCCACTCTTGTTGTTGCTGGTGTCTCACTCTCTTGCCAATTGTTGTTCCTGTTATCATTTTGCAGTACAAAAAAATTAGACCTATTTGACTTAAAAAAAGTTTAAAAAATATCTGATTAAAATTAAAAATGTACTAAAAAATAATACGATTAGTTAAAATGCTTTTATTTTTAATATACCAATAGGAATGTATTTTTATGTTTCGTTCAATATAATAAAGGTGATCTGTTTTAAAATGCAAATATCCAAATATTTGAAGTCCTACGTATTACACCTTAATTTTAAAGATTTGGTAGAATAAATCTGTATGAATTCATTTTCATTTAAACACCTTAATCCAAATATGCATAAATATATTTATATGTATGTATATAAATACAAGGATCAGTAATATTATTATTTTTAATTATTAGACAAAACAAATAATAAATACGCTTATACACCAATTTTCAAATAAATTATAAGAATTCAACTATCTGAAAGAAGGTTCGAAGATACTTTTATTTTCATTGCAGGTGATAAAGTGCAGTTATTGGACATTTATTATTGAAGTTGCAATAAGATCAATTGAATTATATAAAAGAAATTCTATGAAAACTTACATATTCGCATATAGCCAGAGATTTAGTTATTTTTATAAAAATGACAAGAATTATTTAAGTATATTTAAATATATAATAAACATATAAACAGAATTTAATGTTTAAAATATATAAAAGCATCATGTTTAATTTATACCATCTATTCTTTTGTGGCATATTTGTTTTTATAAAATCTTATGTGGGAAAATGGGTTATATCAAAAATTACAAAAAATTGATAAATTAAATTGAGCTGTCAAAAATAATATCGGTTTATGAGATCTGACCGGATTTTATCAGATCCGAGAAAAATTCCTAAAATTTATTTATTTTTTTATTTGTAAATATTTTATAATATATATTGATGGATTCCAAATTTGAGCATATTACAAGCTACCAGGGTATAAAACGATTATATTTCTTAATGTTCTCGCAAATAATTAAAAAATTTTTATTAAATTTTTAATAAATTAAAACAAAACGTTTATCAATAGAAAACGCAGTATTTTGATTTTGTATTTTTGTTACATTTTTTCGATCTTATCATATCTTTTGTTCTTGTTGGTTTTGTGTTGATATCTTTGCGTGTGTTGTTGCTGTACTCCCATTTTGCACATTGTTGTTGGTGTTGCTTTTTATCAACTCTCCATATGGTTGTTGCTCTCTCACCGCCTTGTTGTTGCTGTTGTTATATTCGAGTGAGAGCGGGCATCGTAATTTTGCGGTTAGAGGGGGCGTTGCTAAGCAACTGGTTTTTTTGTTGCTTTGCTTTTGCTTTTCGCTTCATCGAGAGATGCGCAAAAGTTTCGCTCTCGCTCACAAGCTCGCCCTCGCTCGCTTGCTCCAACGCCCGCTCACGCTCTCTCTTTCGCTCACAGAGCCAATGGCATTTTTCAAAGTGACATTTGCCCGCGTTTTGTCTCTTTCACACTCGGCCTGTGTGCCTGTGAGTGTTGCGTTTCGAGTGTGCCGTGTGGCAGTATGCGTGTGTGTGTGTGTGTGCCAAGGTAAAATGTCAAATGCTTTTCGACTGTCAACTGTTGGTCGCAAAAAAGTTTTCTCTCTTTTTTTTCCCTCTGTTTTTTGTTCAACTGCTGCTGCTTTTTCTTCTTCTTCTTCGTCTTCTTCAACTTGTGTTTGTCACTTGTCGTCAGAAGAGCGAAAGAGAGAGCAAGAGGCACGAGGTGGTTGACGTGTGGAGGGGGTGGCAGAGCGAAGAGTTGGTGAGAGGAGGACGACCCTTTGGCGTTTTAACGCATTCGAGACACCAACAAAAATAAAGAAGGCAAAGAAGCAACATAAACACAACAAAAAAAAAAGAAGGCGGGCAAAAATGTAACCAAAAAAAATGCAAAACAACAAACTTTGTAAAAAATTTCAAAAATGTTTGCAAATAATTCTAAGAAATCGTCAACAACTTTAAGAGAAATATAAGAAATAAAATTAAGGGGAAACTAAACAAAATAAAATGATAAAAAAATATTATTTATAAAAAAAAAAATGGATAAAAATGTAACAAAAATAATACAAATCAAAAATTAAATATACCAACTTAATAAATGAGTTACTTAAAACATACTAACAAGATACGTTACTTATCTAAAAAATAATTCCAAACATTTTGTATTCTGTTTGCGTTTGCAATTCGCCTGCCAAAAAAAAGGAGACGAAAAAATGCGACATGGTAATAAGCCAAAGATCAAGCGCAATAAAAGCAAAGGCAAAAAATACAAAAAAAAAAAAAAAAAAAAAAAAGGGAGAGGGAGAGGGGAAACAACTAAGCGCGGCAGAGCGATAGAGAGGCGTGTGCTGGGAGCGAAAGAGAGGGCCCGACTGTGGGTGGCGCTTTTGCGAGTTCCCCGGCACTCTCCTTCCCCACTCCCACACTCGCTCTCCCTGTCACACTTCAATACGGTGAAGAAGAAGATGTTCGACGAAAAATTAGGGAGCAGTCGGGGGGTTAAAGTGTCCCGTTGTGGGTGGCGTCGAGGGGAGACAAAAAATATTTCACATTAGGGTGTTAAGCTGCGAAGTGCTTTTCCTTCCATCTCTCTCCCTCCCTCTCCTTGTATCTCTGGGTGTTGTCTCTCGCTGCCTCCCACTTTTCTGGGACTATCGAAAAGTTATCGAAATCGGTTGATCTTTGACGGCCTTGATAATTGCTGCTCCAAATTCAGGAAGAAAAACAGATGGCAGTGAGCGAGACGGAAGATGGATAAAACGATGGCAAACATTTGAGCTTGATTTTGTTTACAGAAAAGAGCGTTGTTTCTTAAGTCTTAATTTTTTTAACTTTTAGGTCGCCAAAAATATAAATTATTGTTAAAATTGGGAGAAATAAATGTGTAAAATTTTAGAACTAAATTCTGGGCATACTTTTGATTAATTTTCCTAAATGGAAACCTAATGTGCGCTAACGATAAATTAAACTTTACTTTGCGTGTATAATTTTGTGAAAATATATAAGAAACTTATAAAAAAAGATGTAAAAACATGAGGAATAATGTATGAAATAAAAGCTTGAAGGTAGTTGGGAACCACACTCTCCGATCCCTAATCTCTCATCTCATTTGGCGCTTTAAACTTTGCCTTTACCGTTATCTTTGCCTTTACCTTTGGCTCCTGTTCCTGCTCTGGTTTCTCCTCATTCTCGCCTCTTTCACCCTGCTGCTTGGTAAACGCAAACAAATGTCAGTTATCAAAAATCACCGTAGCACCAAAAAACAAGTGGGGAAATTTTAAAGTCGCTAAAGGAGTCTTTTTAATACTCTACTTAATTTATTTAGGGAAATAAGTAATTGTTTAACCCTTGCAGGGTATTATTAAATAAGTCTTCTCAATACTTTTTATTGCAACGCAGTAAAGGAGACATTCCCGACCATATAAAGTACATATATTTCCTATCAGTATCAACAGCCGAGGCAATCTGGCCATGTCCGTCCGTCTGTCTGTTTGTCCGTCCGTCTGTTTGTCCGTTTCTACGTAAAGTATTCTAAAGCTATCTGAATGAAACTTTACAGATAGTTTAATATATTATCATAAGCATATAAATCGAAAAGGGCCGGATCGGACGACTATATCATAGAGCTACCATAGAAACGATTGAAACATTTTTAAAAACAAAATTATAATTTTGTGGATTTTCAACATTGATTGGAAAATTAATAGAAAAAATTATAACTTCGCCGTTTGTCAACATATCTTCATCTACTCTAAAATATAAGCATTTTAAATTTATTTTAAGTTTTGGTTACAATTTTCTTAAAATCAAAAAATTAAAAGTACCCCAAGTAAGAGGACTACAAAGAAATAAGAAGAAAAAAAAAAAAGAAAGCCTGACGTAAAACAAACAAGTAGCGGTAAGAAAATGTTGGCCATTCCGTGATAAGGCGCAGCTTACTGCCACGCCCACCCAGAGCCACCCACAGAAAGGGGGCGTTTTTAAGGGGCGGCTGGCAGGTCGATGGCCACAACAAAATCAACAATAAAAAAAAAAGGAAGCAAAGGAAGCGCGACGAACTTCGCGACGCGCCGTAAACTTTTTGGCAGGCGATGTGGAAAATTTCTCAAGAAGGAGAAATATTTAAAGGCAACAAATTTATAATGTGGCATTTTATAATATTATTCTTAATTATTTATAAAAATAACTTGATTTTAATATACTTTGCAACAAGTTTGAAAGAGTTTTTAATAGCTCAAAGATTTTAGTTATTTATATTTGGAAAATTAGCACTAACGAATTTTAAAAATTTGATATTGTATATATTTCTTATTTATTTTTTTTATATACTTTTTATAATTTAAACCTGATCAGTGTTTATATATAAAATCAAAGACGATGCATTAGGAAAGTTTACTGACAACCAAAGTTGTGGCTACCGATTTTTTGGGAGTCAAGTGCTTGTCCCGCCACGCCCCCTAAGTCCACCCACCGCCATGTGTACACCCCATCCTTTAATCCTCCCCCGTAAATGCAACCAGTCACGAACTGAACAAACAGCGAACGGACGTCGCCAAGGAGGAGGACCACGAAGGTGCAAAAGCTAAGTGAACAGGCTCGACTATGACATACCCGGCACTCAAGCTGTTTATGAGAAAGTCTTGAAAAGGAAAGTGAATAACTGATAAATTCCCGTATAAAAAGTTTATATATTTTTATCTATAAAAAATCCAAATGAAAATTAAGCTTTAAAATGTTTGAAATCCTTCTAAAAACACCTACAATTAAAGCATAAATTAAAACTAAAATAAATATATAAATAGTTTTCCCTTTTTCCCAATAAAATCCAAAAGGTGAAGACTCAAACTCAAGGCAGAGCACCCTTCCATGTGGGCGGTCGTTGGCTGCCACGCCTTAATGCATTCATTGTTGCTGTGTGTGTGTGCTCAGAAAAACTAAAGGAAAAAATGAACAAAAAAAAAAAAAAAAAAAAAAAAAAAAAAAAAAAAAAAAAGGAACAATGCATAAATAAATAAGAGTAAAAAATGGCAACAGAAAAAAAGAAACAGAAACAGCAACACGAACAAGGCAAAATCTGCTGTTCTGTGTCACTTTTGGCTTGTTTGTTGCGAAAAAATACTTTTTCCCTCAAGGAGAACACAGGGTAGCAGCTAAGGGTAGTTGCATTTGGGGGTAAACACTTGGAAAATCTTAAAAGTTATGAATAATAAAAAATCTGCGGGCACTTAACTTCATTTTAAAATAGAAGTTAGAACAAACTATTAGAGAAATTCATTTAAAATTAATTCTATGTATATTTTGCAATTTTGAAACCATTTTCTTTTATAAACTTTATTGAATTAAGAGTTTAAAATCATAAAACCCTTATAAACTATTCATTTATATATAATTCTGTTGAATTATTTACTTATTAATTTATACATTTATTAACTCAATTATTTATTCTAAAATGTCTCTTTCTTATTTATTTTTCCTTTTTACAGGATCCCAATGTTCTTTTAAGAAAACGAAAAAAATCTGCGTTATATCTTCTGGCTTTTTTTCCAACTTTTCATGCTCCCAAATTTGGGTAAGTTAATTTTTTTATTTTTTTTTAATAAGTGGCGTGCCTAAAATTGTCATAAGGGGTTTGATTTCTTAAGATCTTAAGATGGCTATTTTACAAAACCCCAAAGAAGTCTCTTTACCAACGCCACTGAACCCTAAACTAAAGTAGCTTCTTTTTTGTGCAATAACTTAGCTTCTTGTTGTTTTTTTCTCCCTTTTTGTGTTTTGTATTTTCTTATACATTTTTTTTTTGTATTCAAATATTATGAGATTTTCCTATCCTGCAATTTTCCACCCCCACTTCTCAATTTCTGCACCCTTTTTCGTATTTTTTCGTATTTTTTGCATTTTCTGTTTGTTTGCGTTGGCAACATGAATGTTGTCACTTGGTTTTTCTGCCAAGTTCTTGTAGTTCTTTTTATTTTGTTGTTGCACAGCCCCACCCCCGCACAGCCCCGTTTTCTTTTGGGGATATCTTTTCTCGTTTTTTGACATGTTGTCAACTTCACGTAATGTCAGACAAGTTTCAAGTTTTTCTCTTCGCTCCTTTTGACATGCATGTGAACAACAACTGATTCCTATCCCTCCCCCAGTACAGCCCCTTCCTCTCCCCAAAAAATTGAATATGAAATTTTCTCTGTTTGTTTTTGATTTGGTTTTGTGTATTCCTCCATTTCGGCCATGCAAACCGCAAAAATATGACAACTGTTTAAGGTTTCGCAAAACTAAGATTGCTTTTTGGTCGGGGAAAAAAATATAAATATAAAGAAAACTTATTTGATGTGTCAGTTATAGAATTTTTTAGTTGATAATATAAGAAGTACAATTAAAAAAATAAAATAGTTGAATTGAAAATTTGGTTCATTTTAAGAAATTATTGATTAAAGTAAGAGCTTATTAAGAATTAAGTAAAAAAAACAATAAGAAACTTTTTTAAATACATTTTAAGAAGCAAAAAGTAAATATTTCGTTAATCGATGTCATCGATACATTCTTATCGGTATTTGTGGCAAAACAATAATTAATTAAAGTATCAGTATACTTAGAACACCATTAATAAGACATAAATATATTTATAAACAAAAATTCAAGTCTTGTTTCATTTAATAATTAAGAACTTATTTAAGAATGTAGATTATAAGTAATTGCTATCGTTATAATCGAAAACCGATATTTCCGATATATTCTTATTTTAATAAAAGAGAAGAAATATGTAAATAAAATACTAAAATATAAATAGTTTTGATATAATGAATTTTAATGCTTTCCCTCTTTGTTTCATGTTTGTTCCAACTAATTTATTATATTTAGTTTTCCTTTACGAATGCATTTCCCAAAATTTCAACTTGCTTAGAATTTCCTCTTGCTAATTTCAGATATGTGTGTGTCCTGAGTATCTTTCGATCTTTCGCATCTTTCGTATCATTTACATTCCTCCCCACGACCACAAATTCTGAAATACTCGTTTCACAGTGAAAGTATCTGGTGTGTGTATCTTTATATCTTTGCATCTGCTGGCTGCTTTGTTAATTTAAACTGTGCACGAGTGTGTGTGTGTGGCTGTGTGTGTTGTAGTCCTCTTCGTCCTGTGGAGCTGTAAATTTGTCTAGGAATTTTTGTGGTCTTCTTGGCTCAGGACTTCACCGAATGTGAAGAGTGGAAATATGAATTGTGGTTTGCAATGAGATTTTTAGTCACATACATATATTTGGGAGATGTTTTCACATCTAATCTGACTTGAATTTATGGTTTTGTTTTTAAGTTGGAAAAAGCCTTTTGAGCTGGAAAGGTAAATAATAAGTAAATTTATTAAAGGTTGTAAATAAAAAGATTTTAGTTTGATTTGAAAATATATATCTCAAATAAACAAAAATCTAACCAAGAATTAAGGGCAAAAACCAATAACTGACCAAAGCGAGTTTCGTGAAAAGTTTAGCTAACTATTTTCATAATTTTACATTTATTTTTCTGCCAACTTCCGTTCGGTTAAATTCCTACCTCTACCGTTTCCCTCAAAACTTTAAGCTTCTCACCTTTTTTTTTTTGCCAAAAAATAAAAACAATAAAGTAAAAAATATTTCGTGGCTTAGCGCCCTCCATTTCACATAATTTCTTTTTATTTTTATTTCCTTCCCTTGGCTGCGTATGTTTTTTGTTTCTCATTTTTTGTTGCTGCTGTTGTTTTTCGGTTGTTCCAACTTTTGGCGATGGCCACAAAAAATAATGTAAAAAGTTTAATATGCATAAAGTTTCATTGGGTTTTTGTCGGCCATCGCTGGGGAAAAAAGAGGAGGAAGGAGAGAAGGAGCAGGTCCTGGGGAAATTGCGGGGAAAATGCATGGGAAAATGGGCGGTGGCAGAAGGTGTTACAGCCATATAAATGTGGCCAAGATTTATGTTTTCTGGTTTTGTCTGCTTGTTAGCCTAAAAGTTGACGTCCGTTAGGTGTCGTCCAGGAAAACATGAATTGGGCGAAGAGACGAAAACCAAAACCAAATGTAAATAACTGAAATATTTTGTCAAATACATGTCCACCACAGATCTCCATATTTTTAAGGGGGCGGCGGAGGTCCTATTCAGAATTGCCCTCCAATTTGTGGTCCTTTGAGGGGATTTTTTATGCCCTCGAAAAGAGTTGATAAAGTTTTGCATTTGATTTGAAATGAGTTCAACTTTAAGCAACGATTTAAAATAGTTTATTTATTCTTAATAAATTTTGATAATAATTTTGTTTTTAATTATTTTATAACTCCTGAGTTCTTTTTTGTTTCTCAAATTTAAGAAAGCTTTCTTGTTGGAATTTTTAATTTAAAAAAAATAATTTATAAATACCTTTTTTGAATGTAAATATTTTTTATAAACTATTCTAAAGAGTATCCTTTAAGCTTAGCTTCCTGGTTTCCTGTTTCATAAATGTTGCCTGGTTGTGCAAATAAAATGCAAATCCCCTGCAGACTTGACAACGTTCTTGGTGTGTATTTGGTATATAGTTTAGGGGAATCGGAATCGGAATCGGAGTTATCTCCCCCAAAGAACAGGAAAAAATTGGGCTTAACTATCAGGGACCTGCAAAAACCGAAAAAAAGGAAAAACGATACGGGAGGTAAAAGTGAACGAGTGAGAGATTCAGCCACAAATAACCATAAAAAAAAGGAAAAAAGAAAGGAAATGGGAAAGCAACCTATGCAATGGCAATCACAAACGTAGGGAGGTTAAAAAGTTCCAAAATTAAGATAATATAAGTTTATTTTAATCAAAATAATAATAAATTAAAGTATATTAAAATTAAAATTTATTTATAATTTATTTTTATAGTAAAAAAATACTGCTTTCCTTAGCAAACTTAATAGACTTTTTCTTTGCACACTCAACTTCCTGTAAACTATTTGAACAACTCGTGTTCACTTGCCTTGATATAGAAAATCGCCGGACGTTATCTACGCTTATCCCTGCACACTGCCCCTCCCCCTCCTTCGCCCCCTTTCTCCTTTTCCTATTTTTATATTTTCCGCCCCAGCTCCGCCCCGTTTTTGTGGGTTTTGCGCTTCCTTGTTTTTCTCTCTTTTTTTTGGCAACAAGAAAAATGCTGGAAATTTATGCTCCGCACTGACACAAAAAATAAGGAGAAAGGTGGATAGTCGAAAGTAGTGGCAAAAGGGGGGAGGCGGGAGAGAGGAAGGGGTGTGTTCCACAGGCAAGGAAAATTCCGAAAGTGGATACATTTATAGAGCAAGAGATGGAGGCGGAGGGAGAGAGAGCCTAAAGTTCGGGCTTGGAGTTGGAAATTGAAGTTGGAAAATGCACCAAGAAAATTTAGTTACGAGTTTGTTAACTATTAAAAAGAGATATAAATTTATATTTAATATTTAAATAATAAATTATAAAGAACATACATATTTCTATCATTTATAAATATTTTTTTTTATATATTTAAATACATTAATTATGCTGAAAGGACCTTTGTGTTCCCGCGACTTTTTTATGGTGAAAATTCTCATTTGAACGAATTTTCATGCAAACTTGGCTTTTTCTATTTATTTTTTTGTGCTTAACAATCAGCTTATGCATTAAAATATAAAATAAATACCTCAAATATATTTAAATTGTTAATTTAAAAAATTTAAAAATATAATTTAAATACAAATTTTCCATAAATTGCTCCCCATTTTTGTGTCCTGTGCAAAAGCGTAGTGTACGTGGGAATTATTGTGGCAAGCGGAATGCTCGAAATGGATGAACGCAGAAGGATAACACACGTACCACAGGGACAGTCGACAGGGG